>JABAJS010000106.1:0-34854 GCA_018221635.1 Tephrocybe sp. 10521TJB | reverse complement strand
ACAACATCTGGAATGAGACAGCGTAAATGATGGTTGAGCTGCGGCAGAAGCTCAGGAGGGATTCGATGTGTTTTTTTGGAAAGTGACCAGAGCAGCGTTATGAGTGTCGAGACCACACGAATATCGTTCGAGTCGAGTTCGGCTACGGAGGCATCGACGCCTAGAATGGCGATCAGGGCGACCCGCAGAGTGACGTCTTGGATGAAAGCGGGGAAACATTTCTCATCGCTGATGGGTAGAGCCTCATCCACGGCACTGACGGCGATGCTTTGGAAGTGGGGCCATCCACGCTCGATGGCGTCTCTGAGAAGACGTTTTGCCTCACCGACAAAGGCGGTATGGACTGTGGCTTCGGAAGAAACGAAAGTGTTGGTCAGAGCGAAGGCTCTGATTAAACGCTCGTTTGGATAGGCACGAGAGGCCAGGAGGTCGTGACCACTGCCAATCGGTGGGTTTAAAAGACGCTGTATGTCGGACAGTGTTCGATGAACTATCAGGCTCGTGTAATAACGAGACGCATTCTTCACGAGAAGAATAGATATCAGAGCAAGCAGTAAGCCAATGAGTACTGTTTCGAAATTATACATGGTCAGTATCGTAGAGTGTGCGGAAACGTTGGATTGAACCTTAAGTACGGATCCAAGTATAGCGCAAAGGTCTTGCATCGAGGACCCAGAAGGATTCGTTGCATGGCTTCCTGCCATACTACAAAGCTTAATATTGCCACCTGGCATCACTTATATGTCTAACCACGAGACGAACTCGAACCGAAGCACCTAAACATCACGAACTAGGTGCCTTCTGAAAGCGCCCGTGGAGCTTAGTGTCTATCCAACCATAACCTACGAGTCAGACACATCTTCACGGCGTGAACAGAAAACACGACTTACTTGCAAAATGCATAACGGCCATAGTAATTACTTACCATGGCTCTTCATACTGCCCTCAGTACATGGACCTCAGTACATGGAGTGGCGCCTAAGTCAGGCATGACGGAGTTTTATGTAATTGCCGCTCAGAAGTAACGGCAAACGTTACAGTTATCTATGAAATGCGATGAAGTGAAGTGAGTATTCATTTCCAGATGGAATATATTGGACTGAGGATTGACTGGAAGACACAGAAGAGATGAGATGACATGTGGCGTGTGACACTGACAGGCCACAAGCAGGCGATCGCGACTTCCAGCTTCCTATTACTTCGCTATACATACGAGTTCTATCTCCGAGATTGCGGCGCACTTAGAGTAGACCGTGTTGTGCACCTAATCTTTCGAATCCATAACAATCTCCTTGCAAGGACTTTCAGAGGGAACAACGGAAGTTGAAATACAATGAGGGAAAGGATGATGACGATTCAGAGGATGAGGAGTTTGCTGGAGAAGACGGACTAGGAGTACGGCGTTTGTCGTGTGATGTGTTATGTTCTCTTCAGAGCTTCGGTTACGAATTTGGGTGCGGGTTCAGCTACGCGTTCAGGTACAACAGGGGCGTGAGGATGAACGATGACAGTGGCGTGTTATGGGCAAGCGATGATGGGAGCGATGATGCTAACAAAATCAGGAGACTGGAGCCAATGGGAGATATATGGAGAACGAGATGTCGGAAGAGACACCGAGCGAGTAAGGCGCGGAGGGCCAGGATGTTCAAGTGAAAGCTATGCGGCGGTCACAGCCGGACCGAATCTGGATCAATCACGTGATGCAAAGTTATTAAAATCTGAAAAATTCCCACAAACCTTTTCTCCTCGCGCTCAAGTCAAATTGCAAACCACGGCCTATCTTTATCCAGGGCTGGTTTGTGCCATAGTAGCGCGTATATCGAACTTTTGGACGTCTTAGTGCTCGGCGTTCTTCGTCATCGCTTCATCTTGGTATGTCCTTGGAGGAGTAGAGCCGGTGGTTCATACATAACGTCGATGGGTTCTTCATGTTCATTAGCGTTCTAACGTTTGTTGCGTATCAACTATATCATGTTTTCAATATTGGGTTCTTACTATATCGATACCTCGATGGGATGAGCTAGCTGATTCGGTAGGAGACTCGGTGGGCGTATCGGATCGTCCAACGCGGGTGTGGTTTTATATTCTGCCGTTCAACGTTAGCTATGGAATACCTGTGGTCGTAGGGCTCTCTTACGCCTATAAGTTTGTCATTTACATCCCTGAGAGAGCAACTCTCAGAAGGGCACATGTGCATATCATAAATATTCAATTGGTAGTCGAAATCTGCACTGCCCATTACACCTAACTTAGCTCAAGATAGTAATCAGTACTGCTTTACACAGCCAAGGGGGTTGAGTCAACAGCAGAATAAATAAAAGGAGTGCATAATGAAGAAGAAAACCTTGTCCTTCAAATTCCTTCAAGTTTCAAGTTTCGTGATAGTGCGCAGGCAGCGCGACAGACATTCGTTCGAATCAGGTGGTCTGGGCACGCTGAATGGTCTTCAGTTGACCTTGCTCAAGGTCTGTTGTATGGTAAAGTGGTGGCATTGATGCAGAGCGACTCCCACAATGGTATGTAGGAGGTGGTGGGTGGATAATGTCTGACATGGATTCAAGACTGAATCCTTGCCCATCAAGAACAGTTGTGTTTACATCAGCCTTGGGAACCACAGCCGCGGGTGGTGCTCCGATCATGGATAGAAGTGAGTCATAAAGGAATGTGGTTGTCGATGGAGTGGTCAAGAAGATGTAAACCGCCATATACAGTGTGAGGTGCAGCCATTGCATTATATTGAAATTAGAGTTAGAAGGCTGATTCTGGCTTGTATCGTAGGCGGTCTGCAATCCCGCATGAACGATGATGCGGAAGGCGTTACAAGAAAAGGAGAGCAGGGCTTTGCTACTGGGCAAAGCTGAGAATAATCTGCACAGTCGCCGGTAGACGGGAAGGGCTGTAATTTTCAAATTTAACAAGTTAGTAACGAGTTTTACTAGTTGGCAATGAGATTGATACCTACCATGGCGGGGGCAGGAAAGGAATGGATATAAGGTTATGATAATGAGAATAACGGCGGCCATAAAGGCCAAGATGCATAGGACATAGGCATATGTCATGACAGTAAAATTTTGAACGAATGAACCTTTACTTTACCTTGTGTCTTTATACTCAGTGGACCAGTGCATAAAATAATTTTTTACATTGGCTAATAGCTGTGAGCGTTACAAAATCGTGATCTATCAAAGCCACCGCAGTAGAAGGAGTCTACCTCGTGTATACATATCAGGACCCTAGACTGCTAGTGATGGGTAGACATTCAGTATTGGTTAAGGCCGTCCCAGGCGAAGGGAAGCTCCATTCGTGTTCATTGAACACAGCAAACTACGTCTTTTGGGCCAACCCCCTTAGTCTGCAGTGTTTATCAAGACGGAGTTGGACACAAAAAAGGGCGCCACGAGCTGATTTGTGATTAGATTCCAGTATATTGGGCCTAGCGATGTACTAGAAAGAGGCGCTTCCTGCTGTGTAAGCTTTGAATGGATGCAAGGCCTCGACTTGAATGTCAGACATAGTGTTGTGTTCTCGAAGTCGATAACGGAAGGATTAGCACCCAAGTCGGCATTTGACAAAAAATATTTCAACTGCACCAGTCAGGTCACGAGCTTTTCTTCGTGAAGGGACGGCACCAACGTCATACACAGAAGGCATTGTAACCGGGTAACTGTCACGATACCTGGACTCGGAAGACCTCATGTCGCAAGTCATAACGAGCATAAATAGCACCCCAAATACAAGAGGATATTAGTTGTGCCGTTCATGCATCATAATTACAAAGAGACAGCGAGTGCTCAATGTTCATAGCTTCGTCATAGCGCCAGCCTAGTACACCCAGATCGGAAGCGGATTCGTCAAGTTATCTCCACATAAACTCGACAGAACGACGCCCTCCTGACCATGATGTACTTACCTTGACAAGACCGCAGTCATAGATGTCATAACCTTCAGATATAATCCATAAGTCATGCAGATGTATAGAGGTCACAATTTTGACCTTAGTGTAGTATCATGGTGTGCATGTGGGCGTACTTCGGGAGCTCTGAAAGGTAGTTTTGTGATTGAATGTAGGGCTGTTCAAGTCATATTGTTTAAGTATAAAACATTCGGATCGATGCGTGCATCTTCTGCTGCGCAAAGTTTCGGGGGTCTTCCGGTTTGCCCACACGAGAGATGTAAGATGATCGCGATTCGTAGGAAAGCCGCCTTATTACATTCGACGATATAAATCCATTAGTAACACGTTAATCCGTGGGCATAAGAGCAGCATAGTAGACAAGATGCATGGAGACACATTATTTTAAGCAGGGAAGAGTGTTGAACGCGGGTATCGGACCCGTAACTCGGGTTTAACCGAGATTCTCAAACTCCGCGGCCGTCAAGTCGTCTCGATGAAATAACCTGGTGTTCTCTATAGAACGTTCTATCAGGTCTCCAGAAGCCCAGTAACAACATAAAATTAGCAATTAACCTCACCTACTGATTAATCCTCAACGCCAAGTGATGTTTTCTCAGATTCAACGCGGCAATGTACAAACATCGCTGGGAGATTTCGGTGACCCGATGAGGCGTAAACGACTTTGTGGATGCAAGCCCATTCCAGAGGAATTCTAAGCACCAATAATTCGGCCCTTATCAAGGAACTCTTAACTTTTATTGAAAGGAATTTTTGGCGTGGCAGCAAGACAATTGGTTCAGACTCAAGAGGATGGAGCTAAATACTGATTGTATGTACTTGCATACATCGAGAAAGCTCATCAAGAAATCATAAAACCAGGTTTACAATAACTAAGAATTTATCTATTCTGATTCAACCACCTGCTTATTTTCTTTCCTGCAAAGAGCGGTAATAAGTGGTCTGATATGACCGAGGCCTGCCCCAGCCCCTCTGAAGTCAAGGGGCTGTACGACAGCGTCTCGGTCGCGCATTAAAGGGGCCTTTCGAAGGGTCTGAGTCTACTCGGCGATGGTCTGGTGACGATACGCGTCGAGACGGCGGGTGCGTAGCTTGTGGCGGCAGTATACCCTGCGCATTGGACTCGATGTCAAAGCTAATGCTCCAATCATAAGGATCATATTGAATTTCGAGTGGATCGGAGGCGGCGTCGGCGAGTGTTACGGGAGGGGTTTCTGGAGTGGTGATGAGGATATAAATGGTGGTAAGTGCCCAATTTTTGAGGCTGAGGCTCAGAGGTTGATCGAAGTTACCGATGGTGTGAGTAGCGCTCAAGAGTGCGGCGTGGAGGATGGCGCGCGCAAGGTTGCGGGCGATGGCGGGGCACGATATATCGCCTATGGTGGATGGAAATGGGAATCTGAGAACCAAACGCCGCACCACGCCCCGGGCGCGATGGTTGCGTGGTGAGGCGGCTGGTTCGCGGAACGATGCTGGAGGGGCAAGGAGGGTGTGATGGTTGTCACTGCTGGGGTGACCATGAAGGAATGTATGACTGAAAGCCTTCAAGACGATACTGAAGGCGACGAGAAACGACAATAGGCCTGCAACGTAGGTGTGCATGTTGTCTAGGATTTCCTGCACGACTCGATAATGAATCACGTAGCCTTATATATGGTACTAGTAATGAATGTATGTCGGTAATTTATTTGTCTGGTAACAGAAAAAAATAACCAGGTTTATGTACCTGGATGTCATCGAAGCGGTTGACGACTCTTCCTTGCTACAGCTACCTGACTGCGCAGATAAGGACTCGAGAAGGGAAGGACCTTGACTCTTATTAAATAGTAAACTTCTGGGTGCTAAACCGGCCATCAAAATGAGATAGAGGAGCGCGAATGTGGTCATTTTTTTTGGAGAATAAGTTCATTAGTAGTAGCAGAAAGGACCGGTTATAACTTGTCACGAGTTGGAGTTGCGCGATGCAAATTCATAATGCACAACGACGAAAAGGAAGCTGCGAATCCTATCTGCTCACGAGGTCCCTGAAGCTACAGGACGATTGCACGAGGAATTTCAGCTGGGTGTCGATCTGTTTCGGCTGACAACGAAAAACCCAATTTTTCTACTTCCCAAGGGATAGGCTTCAGCTTAGAAGGATGGGGATACGAATGGTCATGCTAACCGAGAGTCGCTGGGCATTTCGAGCTTCGAGCTCGATGTAGATAGATATTATCTCAAGGCTGCGCTGACCTCATATACAGCCAAGTACCATCAGCAGCGCTAGGTAAGTCGCTGTAAAATTTGAATGCTCGTATTTCGCCGAGGACCGTAAAGATTGACTTGACAGATACAGGGTCCGCACCTGGTGGGCAGAGAAGCTGTAGTGCTTTATGAACAACGTTCACCTAAATGTATTTTTTTGAATACTTTGTTCTTCTTGACATTGTCCGGGGGGGATTTACATGTCCTTGGGTTTGTATTTCGCAAGAAGTCGGGTGAAGGTCTGCAGAGCTTTTGCGATGACTAGTGCGCGTAATAATGCAAGTTTCTAAAGATCTGATTCTTATCGGAAACACGAGTAAGCAAGACATCTTGGTTGTTCCAGAACGATAGCGAGGGTTATTAGGCGAATAGTTGAATACAATAATTTTGCCACAACACAGGCTACCGTTTCCTTTGTAGCCTCCTACTGTCGGCTGTACAGCAAGAACAAATAAGTCAGAGACATTCCGGAGGCAGCAGCCAGTTGGACATACCCTTCGACTTGGCCTTCTTCGGTGCGCCCTTGCCTCTCTTCTTCTTGTCTTCAATGTCCTGCAGCCTCTGCTCCTCGTCTTCGTCTACCAGCTCAAGCTCGGGATACTGCCGCACCAACTGGGCAAAGTTGACGGCGGGTGGGTAATAAGCCATCATCGAAGGACCGCGTAGACGTGCGCGCAAGTATTTGGCTCCCGTCCTCATGCTGGTCGGGTTATACGATGTTTGGAAAATTGAGCAGCGCAGGCGCGTGAGCGCCTTTAGTTTTGAGGGCAAGCACGCCATGGTAGTGAAGGGGCTTGGTCACCGTCGATGTCGACGAGAATGGCCGTGAAAAGAAAATAAATGTAAACACAATGTAGAAATTTTGAAGTAATTGTTCTGCTCTTGCCACCAGATGCGTCCATTGTCGCTCTCGGTCTGTTCTCAATGTCGACATACACTCTTCAGCTCTCCGCCAGAGTCATGGATGCCCATGGCCAGCCTCGCTTTTCGTCGACACCGTTCTGGGGGGAACTCTAATAAAAACCCGCGATCTAGCAAATATGGGTCTGGCATTCAGAGGCCTTTTGACAGATCGACAAAATTCATACCATATAATGTGTATAACAAACGTTTTCAGAATTCTGCAGAGCTCGAGCTCGAAACTGTTCCACCGGTTGATCCAGATAATATACCCGCCTTCTTCGAGGCTCAGGTGAAGCCATGGTCTAAATCCCGACTGCTTCATACTCGCCTCCAGTCCTTCGGTATCCCTGCTGCAGAAGTTGACCCTCTTCTCAAGACCTTCGTCCGTGCAGTAGAGCTTGGTCAATTATCAACCCCAGAGGGTCATGAGAGATACGTCCTCAGCCGTTTTGTCGACTTTCTCAAAGACGGGGACCGCTTCCGATCCATCGACTCCATCTATTCCACCATTCTATTCAACTGGGCCGGAGACCCTGCCCACAGCGGGCTTCTCCGCTCTGCAGGTCTTACATCTTCCACCATCTCTCAAGTGCAAGCCCTTTCGCGTGCGGGCGACCGCTTTTACCCCGCGGAACGATTCCCCCAAACGCGTCGCGAGCCCCGCAAAGTCATCATGCACGTAGGACCGACGAACAGTGGCAAGACGCATAATGCGTTGCGTGCGCTCGCAGCGGCTGATACCGGTGTATACGCTGGCCCGCTGCGCCTACTTGCCCATGAGATCTGGGAGCGTCTGAATCTCGGGCAGATTATACCGCTAGGTGAAACGGAGGAGGCCCCAAAGCCGATTTCGGAGAACACCACGACGGCCCTCGATGCCCCTGTCTCACCAAGGCTTGGGAACCCCAAGTATGCCAGATTGTGCAACATGATAACAGGAGAGGAGCAGAGGATCGTGTCGGACCATGCGACGCTCATGTCGTGCACCGTCGAGATGATCAATTTAACGAGGAACTTCGATGTTGCTGTCATTGACGAGATTCAAATGATTGGAGACGAGGCTCGCGGCAGCGCATGGACAACGGCGGTGCTGGGGACCTGCGCAAGGGAACTGCATTTGTGTGGCGAGGAGACGGCAGTACCTATTGTGCAGGCTCTGCTCAGTAACACGGGAGATGAACTCGTCATCAAACGGTATGAGCGTCTTTCACCGCTGTACGTGGAGGAAGAGAGCCTCAATGGAGACCTGAGCCTCGTGAGGAAAGGAGACTGTATTGTGACATTCAGCCGAGCAAGTATCTTTGCGATCAAGCGGAGGATAGAGGCGTTGACACCCTTGCGCTGCGCTGTTGCGTACGGTCGCCTCCCTCCTGAGATTCGTAATGAACAGGCTGCACTTTTCAACGATCCCGAAAGTGGCTACGACGTCATCATAGGCAGTGATGCAATTGGCATGGGGCTCAACCTGTAAGTTCGTTCGAATATTGCATAGTTCGTGTGTCTCATTTGCGGCAGGAAAATTCGACGCATCATTTTCGAGACTACAATGAAGTTTAACGGTCAGCAGGAGATTCCACTTTCCATTTCCCAAACCAAGCAAATCGGGGGTCGTGCGGGCCGCTATGGACTAAATGGCAACGAAACCCCAGGAGGCTTGGTCACTTCTTTTCTACCTAAAGACATGCCCCATATCCGAAAATGTCTCGCTGCAGGTCCTACACCCTTGCCGTACGGTCGCCTGGGCATCGACAGGGAAAGCATCTATGCCTTTAGCCTCGCGCTCCCAGAAAACACGCCAGCTAGAGCCCTCCTTGAAGCTCACGAATACATCTCTTGTATGCCTGGTTATCTTCGGCAGGAAAAGATTGCGGAGAAAGCCATGGAATCCATCTGCGACTTCATTGACAATACCGCAAAGTATCTTCCTATGAAAGAACGCATGCTATGCCATGGCGCGCCGATTCCACACCGCGACGCCGACTCAAGGGCCATTATAGAATCATTCCTCAAGGCCCACAACAAGAAGCTGTCGGTCGATCTATGGGGAATCCTGAGTGGCTTGCCGGTGATCGAGAACCTTGAGGCTGTTGAGGCGCGCATAAAAGAAGAGAACATGACCATCAACGGATCCATGCTTGTTGGTCTGGAGACACTGCACAAGGTGGTTGTGTTTTATGCATGGATGACTTTCCGTCGGCCAGTCGTGTGGAATTGTTTCAAAGAAGTGGGAGAGTTGAAGACACGGGTGGAGCGAGCGTTGGAATGGGCCCTGCAGGCTATGACCAAAACGCGAGAGGGGACGCATGGGACGATGGAGCGCCTCAATTGGTCGGAATATCTTGAGGCAAAGAAAGGGAAGGCATCGGAAACCAAGGTAGCCTTCAAGCGTGGCTTCTCACACGAGACACCCTACACCGCAATGCCTTTGGCGGAAGACGCTCCACGGGGCGTTCTTGCGAAACATACATAAGATACGCATGTCTTGCCGTGTTTCTCGAGAAAAAAATAGATACATACTATTCTACTTATGTGCTCTTCAAGCAGCTAATACTTGTATATCTAGACAATGGAGATTATTAATGCCGCTCACTGCGTTGTTATCAGGGACAACTTCGAGCTTTGAGGGCCAAATGGGGACAACAATGTGTTGGCAACAAGATTAATTTTGAATGATGTACGTATTCACTTGAGTTCAATTACTCAAACCTTTCAACCTTGGCCGTCACTATAAAATCAACGCCCGGCGTCGTTGTCTTCTTCTTTATCGCTTGCCTCCCAACCGCTGTGCAGGAATTTCAATAAATATTCGCGGCAGGACACCACGAACCCCACTCTACACGAAAAAACCATTCCTTGAACCAACTACAGTCAACCATGCAGACCACTACTCTTTTCACCATCCTCGCCGCCCTTTTCTTCGCCCTTTTCACCTGCACCAGTGCCCTCCCAACGCCCCTCGATACGACCACTGGCCCACGCAGCCTTCTTGGGCGCACTTTTTCCCGACATGCTGTTGATGTTCCCAGCTCGCTGTCTGCCAAGGCCGTTCTACCCGTCAACGTCGCCGATAAGTTTGTTGGGCGCGCTGATCGTTTCCAGGCCCTCCAACGCAGGCGCGCTGGCCTCGTTGATCCCAAAGAGGGCTCTAAAGTCGCGTCGGTTCGTGCCACCACTGATTCGCAGCCCCCTGTTGCGGAGTCAGAGTCGAAGCCAGCGGTGGAAGGCCAGCAGCCACGTCGACACCCCCGGGCGCTACCCGCGCTTCGAGCATAAGGCGCCATCGCAGAAGGGCACTACATGCCGTTCCCAAATAAAGAAACCCGATCTTCTTGTCCTATCGCCCGCCAATTCCCCTCATCCTTCTATCGACATCTCACGCTCGACTCCTCAGGCCGCTAGCTCGGTTTTGTTCAACTCTTGGTCATTTACGTATTAGAACTCTTACTACAGTCTTTCTTGGGAGCAGGATACCCCGCGGCGTTGATCGTTCATGCTCGAAACGTTATGTGAATCACTTTTTTAGTCTTTGGCTAGTTACAAAGCAACTTTCTCTTAACAGCCTGGCGCTCATACATCTTGCGTGTGGACGGCGGGCCTTCCGCATATCATATGGCATACGATAAAATATGCATATGTATCCTGCGTACGACTTCCCCGCATAGGTTATCGTACTAGATCTTTTGCCTGAAACCGTGTACTTTTACGTGTATTTTCTCTTCCAACATATGTTTGTCGTAATGTACTGACTTGTTGATGAAGAGAGGTCGAGGGCTCAGGTCGCAGAACTCGGGAGTAATTCTAGCCACACGCGACCGTCGCGACGCGTGTGACACGTGTTGAATTCGAACTTGACCCTGACCTCTTCCATCAGTCGTCTTACAACGAGACTTATCAGTGAAGTTCATTTCGGTGCTCGAGGAAGCCCATTTCGCATTTCCTCTCTTTTCTCGACACATTGCCCAGTTTACCGCGCTTCTCGAGCTCTGGAAGATTACTTGAAAAGCACGAGTTCAAAACGAGCTTACTCTCAAATCCTCGCCCCTGATGATTTCTCCAAAATAGCGTCTCTTTCATGTTTTCTTGTGATAAAGATCTCTCAAGACTCTGCAGAGCGATCCCATGATTCGTTCTTCCAGGTACCTATGATCTCTTTCCTGCACACCAATTCATTACTAATGCCCCGCTGATCAAAGACGACCTGACGACGATTGACATGGATGATCTTGGTTGGTTAGTCTCAGAGTCGATATAAAGATCGACGACTGGGGCGTTCTAGGTTGATACTTAACATTCGAACAACTCGACGGCTCGACAGCCTACGAGTAAGGTTTTCTCTCTCCAAAAATAATACTGGCTAACTCGCATAACGGATATAGCACTATCTTGTCACTGAACGCCCGCGATTGGATTATCAGGCCATGCCTACGACGAAACAAGTCTCTGCAGAGACAGCCCTAGCTGAAGCCCTCAGCAAAGTTCGACTCCCGGATGATCCATCACTCATCATATACATCCCTCCCGAAATTCTCGAAGAAATTTTCCTGATATGTGCGGCGCTGCCTCTCACACGCGGCGAGCGGCCAAACCGATTGGCGATCTCCCAAGTCTGCCAGCAATGGCGACTGATCACGCTCAATAATCCTTGGATCTGGGGCCGGATCGAGGTGGGCCATCCTCAGATGGCCAAAGAATTGCTCTCCCGCTCAGCCGGTGCCTATCTGGACATCGTTTGTGCCCCAGACGCACGGATAGTCAAGATCCGTGGGACGGACCTGCAGCCGTATACGAGACAGATTCGCTCGTTTGACATCACGTTCAAGCGTGAGTACGAGCTGGGCAATTTGTTCAGCAAGATCGGAGACGACTTTCCCAACCTCGCGATCATGTCGCTCAATCATATCGATTATCTCTATCGCAGCAAAAATAATCCCATAAAATCCAAGGCGCCGTACTCACCACGAATAGATAGGCTGGAGCTTCGCAGTGTCTCTGTGGATTGGATCCCCAAGATCACAGATATGACATTCTTGGAGCTACGAGGAGTTGATGATCAGACACCTAACATCCAACTTCTTCATAGCATCCTCAAATCATCTCCTCGCTTAGAACATCTTTCACTCGACTCAATACCCATATACAACACCGACATCTCCGCACTAGCTAACGTGGCACTACCTCGTCTTCGTATCCTCTACATCGAAGAGCGAGAATCCGTGATCCTGAGCCTTGTCTCCCTTCTTTCTATCCCAACTAGCGCTCGCATTATCCTAGATTTCCGATCTGCCGACGTCTTCCTCGACGACCTCGAGAACACCCGCGTTGTCATCCAAGACGACAATATCAAGTTACTCCGGCCAGCCGAATGGGACTCATACTCCTCCTCTCCAGGCAGCGCCCGTCTCAAAGTCGAAGAGGGGCAGAGTCCATCGTCCTTCCTCTCTGGCCTGTCGTCGGCCTTCGATTTGGGGCGATTCACGACTCTGGAAATCAACAAGGCGATCCTCTCCTTCCTCCCGACCTCATTCCTCGTCGGCTTCTTTAATCGCTTCAGCATCCGCGTCCTCCGTATAGGCCCTAATGACCTGGAACCAAGTCACTATCGGCCTCCTCAGGCTATAGCGCCTAGACGATATGTGGCTGCTACTTCAATTTCAACATCACCTAGTGGAGAAGATGCGGCGCTCGATCCTGATGGGTCCAAGAGTATCGTTGCTCTCGCTCTTGCTCGATTCCAATCTTCGAAAGGTCCACTACACCTACATATTCACATTCCTATTCCTGCGGGGGTTGTGGAGAACCTGAAGATGATTGTCTCCCAAGTTAGCATCTCAGTCGACTCGCAAATCTGATGGAAGTATTGGCTTGTAGGGTGTGGTTCATGAACGACAACATTGATAAGACATTATTGTGCTTCGGGATGCAAGTAATTCTAAAATTTCTGCAGGGTACCAAAGCGTGATGTTTGTTGACTACATATGTTGGTGGATACCAGTAGCGTAGGATATCTACTGCGGGTCATTGGTAATCCAAGTCAACAAGTTGAATATGAACTGCTGATCGTTAATAATGGAAAATGGCTCAGAGAGAGGAAGAGTAGGGGTTTGGCGGGCATTGGTAATGATATGCACGGCCCCGCCAACGTTAACCATGGGTTGTATCTGATACCCGCTCTGTTTCTCGTATCTCCAGAACATGCACTCGCTACCTACGGCAGCTATGAGGTAGCACCACCCATACATGCCAGGTACTTTATCAGCGTACTTCTTGAGCTGATCCAAGGTTTTTTGGAAGTTGTTGCCAGTCGCCCGGCTCTTCCCTTCAAAGATAATCTGCCACACCGGAACAGGAGGAACCTTTGCAAAATTGTTCCTCGTCACAAGTATGTCTTGAAATCCGGACCCAGATTTGACCTCCGGGTTGATGGAGTACTGGAGCGCCGCGATTTCATTTCGGAAATGGTAGCTTAGGATGCTGTAACGGCGTGAGCAAAGATGAAGGAACTTGAAAGGATGACAAGCACTCACGAGACCCAGATGCCGTTGGTGTAGCCTTCGCTGGTCTCGTGCCGGGTGACCCAGTCGGCGTACTGGACTGCGTTTGATCCAGGTAAAAGTCTCGCGGCCATTGCGTAGTTGGGGTGCAAGAATTGGCTGGATGGGTGTAGACGCCAAAGTTGGTTGACTGGACGCGAGAGCTGGCTTTCTGGGTGCAGGAGCTTGCTGTACTTTCGAGAGACAGCAGTCGTCTTTTATACGAGACTGGATCGTCCAGGACCAGAAATCATTCTCAAAATAAATGGCTTATCCTAAGGTCGAAAAGGGTTCCACATCAGTTCCTTGATGCTTTCTTGTACCGGCCGGGAGCCAGTGACAGGTGGAATGAACTCCTGGCTATAAGCAGGCGCCCTCTGCGTTGAGCCGACGATGCGACGTAGCGGCACACATATCAGAATCGTGTGCATATCGAGAGGAACGCGTCAGGGTCCACGCGGCGTCAAGCCTCTTCCGTGTCTTCTGGGACCATCTGTCTGAGATTATCAGAGGGTTTTGACTGGCCCCCACATTAGTTTCTTGATAGTCCTTGATGTTATCTGGTACCGGCCGGGAGTCAGTGATAGGTTGAATAAACCCCTCGTTATAAGCGCCCTCTGCATTGAGCCGACAATGCGACGTAGCGGAACATCAGAATTGGGTGCATACTGAGAGGAACGCAGCAGCAAAGTAGTGGCGCTAAACGTAGGATATCTACTGGGGGTGATTGGTAATCCAAGTCAACATATCGAATATGAACTGCTGATCGTTAATGATGGAATATGACTGAGAAAGAGGAAGATTCGGAGTCTGGGGGGCAGTGGTAATGATCGCGACCGCCCCGGTCGCATCGATACCCATGGGTTGTATTCGGTTCCCGCTCTGTTTCTCGTATCTCCAGAACATGCACTCACTGCCTATGGCAGCTATGAGGTAGCACCACCCATACATGCCAGAGATTTTATCAGCGTACTTTTTGAGCTGATCCAGGGTCTTTTGGAAGGTATTCCCAGTCGCTTGGCTTTTCCCTTCAACGATAATCTGCCACACCGGAATGGGATTCGCCCCTGCGAAATTGTTCCTCGTCACAAGTATGTCTTGGAATCCGGACCCGACATTGACCTCCGGGTTGATGGAGTACTGGAGCGCTGCGATTTCAGCTCGGAAATGGTAGCTTAGGATGCTGGATGGGTAACGGCGTAAGCAAAAATACAGGAAACTTGAAAAGATGACAAGTACTCACGAGACCCAGACACCATTAGTGTAGCCTTCGCTTGTCTGGTGTTGAGTGATCCAGTTGGCGTACTGGACTGCATTCGATCCAGGTAAAAGTCTCGTGGCCATAGTGTAGGTAGGTGAAAGACTCGGAGCTGGTCGACTGAGTGTAGAAGCCGAAGTTGGTTGACTGGATTGACTTTCTGGGTGCAGGAGCTTGCTGAGCCTTCGAGGTATAGCAGTCGGCTTTTATACACTCGCCCAGGACTAGAAATCATTCTCAGAATAGATGGCCTCGTCCCAAGATCGAAAAGCATTCCACATCAGTTCCTTAATGCTGTCTATAGTACCGGCCAGGAGGCAGTAATAGGTGGAATGAACCCCTGGTTATAAACAGGCGCTCTCTGCATTGAGCCGACAATGCGACGTAGCGGCATATCAGAATTGGGTGCATCATGATACCGAGAGGAACTTGGCAGGGTCCATACGGCGTCAAGTTTCTTCCGTGTCTTCTGGGACCATCTTTATCAAAGGCTTTTGACTGGCCCTGTTCGAAGGCATTGGATTTTGCTTGAAGGAAGCTGCTAGTACATAGAGTTAGGAACATTGAGTGTTTGATGAGGCAACTGTACTGTACCTTGAACGTTAATCCGCTCCCCGAAAGGCACCAACACCGTGGAGGTATAAGGTCTCCGACGGAGAATTGGTGCAAGATATTACAAGAACCACACCCCAGAGGGACATGGACGGCAGGATATATAAAACTTGTCCTTCCACTTGACCGTATCCCTCGTCTGAATGGTGAGATCCGCTTAGCAAACTTCGATCTGTACATGTCCAGGGCAGCGATGAGAAATAAATAATTGTCAAGTCCCGAAAGGTGGGAGGTCCAGGGCGTTATGTTATGGAGATCCTAAGGGAAGCCTGGCAGGGCCCTGACTTGAAGAGGAGACGGCAGATTCACATATTGGGGTCTGGCAATGCCGGTGTGTATTGATGGCTGCTTACTAAGTGTACAGCCACCAAAATACGATCCGAGAGCAAGATGTATGTAATAATTCAAGTTTGCATTCATCATTTTCATTGCTGACTGTTGCTTCAAAACGATTTCACGATTCGACATCTCGTGTTACTTTATAACCTCCATTCCTTGTGCTCCCTGAGTATACATCCGCAGGCTCTTAGCCCTATGACCTATTCGTGCCTCGTCATGATTCTTGATTCAACGTTAGCGAAAGCATACTACTTGAGTATCGAACTTCTTATGCCCCATTGTTCTACAAAGGATCCAAGAGTTTATGTAGATCATGACGGTAGAGATGAGCAAAACGTAAAGGGCAAAAGTTGGAGGAGATTCGTGAATCTGTGTGTAAAGTATGTCAGAACAGAGCTTTGAATATGCCACCTCTGTGTGTATGACGACGTCAGGCTATACCATGACACCACCCAAGCCGCCTAAATAGTCTAAGGTTCTGGAAAATAAGTCATCAAACTCAGCCTGGAGGCCAAGCCTCTGCAACATGCTTTCCACATCTTCATCCTCCTCACGCTCCTTGCCATCCTCCAACCACTCTTCCAAAGCTGCAGAACTTCCAACAAGTAAACTCCTAAGTCTTGTGCGCTCTGTTTGAGACACAGGCGATGTTTTCATCCCTCTGCTAGCGTCACCCGCGTCAATGTACAAGTCGACGCCGCCCCCAATTGTTGGGTCCCACACCTGCGACTGAAGCGTGACAATCCAGGCCTGATCAAGATCATCAAGCCAGTCCAGCGCTTCAGGTAGCGAGTCGGAGTCTGGAGGATATCCTACAATGGAACTCAGAGTATCGTTAGTTAGCCGTAGGAGATAGGCCGTTCGAAGAGATGTCGAAGGGTCGATAGGAGGTATCTGGATTATCATTGACAAAATTTGATGACTTGCGTCGAGATAATCGTGTAGAGTTGGCAAAGTGGTTGTAGGCTCCGAGCTGAATCATTTCCAAGATAGAAGAACCGTGAAGAAAGGTCACCCAGTGGAAAATGAGAGGTCTAAGTCAACCAACCGCTTTTTGTAGCCACGCATGAGTTGCAAGAATTTTTCGTCCAGAAAATCAACGAGTTTTCGCTCCTGCGCTGAAGAAAGAGGACGCAGTTTGCTCTTCAGTGGCGTAGATAATGATGGTTCCATTTCAACGTCCATATTACTTGTTATTTTTCGCTTTGGGGCAATGAAGCAGACTTGTTGCCCAACGACTTGGGACTCGGAGGAGGCGAGGAGCCTGGAGAGAGTGCACCATTGATTAGAAATTCGACTCCGGCGTTTGCCGGCTTCGGATATCGATGCTTCATCACCTTCAACTGGAAGTTCTTGACCATCTTCCGGATAACCATGGTTTTAGTGAGTATTGACAGTGCCAATAATAACGCTCACAAAGAGACAAGTTATTCAAATGAATGAACGTGACGATTCGGCAACTTAAAGCTCCACCGCCACGAAGGACAATCTAGTCCCTGTTTGGATGCATCTTGTCAATTGTAGCACAGCCCTCTCTTCTTGATATAAGAACTAGTGAGGAGTCTTCAGAGCTTTAAACATGCGCCTCTATCTGTCTGGCTCGTCGCACCTGGATTCTACCTACACAAATGAGGACGGTCAGGCCCTTTACAAGGTAGTCACAACGGCAGGTATACAGAAGACCTCCACCTTGACATGTGTCGTCCCTAATAATGTCCCACGGGGAGAGGGAGATGACGCTCCGATATCGATGCAAGACACATATGCGCATGTAGGGACAGTTGAACACAATCCATTCTCCTCTTCCGTTCTGCGATGGGAGGGCAACGAATTCGAAACGAAGAGCTACTTCAAGAAGGAAAAGTTTCCGTATGGGCGGTGAGAGCGTTCTCGTCAGCAACACTCTGAATTCTAACACTTCGTCAGAAATCGTATATTTACTGGACAAGATGGCCGAGGGTACAAGTGGCTTTTACGGTCCAAGAATCCGAAGGTACGTTACTGAGATACTGTGGATGAAGTCTGATTCGGTCTGAACTGAGATGTAGCTTATTGTCAATGATGACGCTCGGGACGTCGTCGCACAATTTCATCACAGGAGCCTTGGTATAATTGGGGCCGCTCATCCTGCTTCACTTGAAATTACCGCCATTGGGGAACACATGATCAAGGAAATACTGATAACTTTCATCTATGTTGAGAAAATACGCAGGGATAAGGAGCGCGCTGGATAAATCAACCAGTTTTGTTCCTGCACTGTTGAAGCTTTTTTTACTTAGTGGTATAGATGAAGACTATTCCCCTTTTGGATGAGACCCCGAGTTGAGGAGCACAACCGACAGCATGGATTTTGCCCTGAACCCAATATAAGAGCTAGTCGTGGAGTCTTTAGCTGTCTTTAGAACTTTAACCATGCATCTCTATCTGTCTGGCTCATCGCACCTGAATTCCTCCTACACAAATGAGGATGGTCAGGTCCTTTACAGGGTAGTCACACCGGCGGGTATACAGAAGACCTCCACCGTGACATGTGTCGTCCCTAATGATGTCTCGCGGGGAGAGGGAGATGACGCTCTCATATCGATGCATGACACATACGCGCATGTGGGAACAGTTGAACACAATCCGTTCACGTCTTCCGTTCTGCGATGGGGTGGCAACCAGTTCGAAACAAAGAGCTACTTCAGGAAGGAAAGATTTCCGTATGGGCGGTGAGTCTATTCTCCTCTTCAACGTTCCAAGTTCAATTAACACCAGAAATCGTATATTTACTGGGCGAGATGGCCGAGAGTACAAGTGGCTTTTACGGTCCTTGGGGAGTTCGAAGGTACGTTGCTGGGGCACTGTAGACGAAGACCGATGTCTAAATTGAGATGTAGCTCATTGTCAATGATGAGGCCCGGGACGTCGTCGCACAATTTCATCGCAGGAGCTTTGGTATACTTGGGACGGCTCATCCTGCTTCACTTGAAATTTCCGCCATCGGGAAACATATGATCGAGGAAATATTGATAACTTTCATCTATGTTGAGAAAATGCGCAGGGATAGGGAGCGTGCTATAAAGCGGGGAGTTCGACTACCTTGAATCAATGGGTTATTGGCATTGGCTTTTGAGGAGCTGGTGTTTGCAGAAGAATCGAGTATGAAAATACTATGCAAGAAATCCTCGACCAGAAAATTAACCGGCTTTTAAATTTGTTCCTGTAACGAATTCGAATATTTAGACAGCTGGTCTAGTTCTGTAGGCTGTATAATAAAATTTGAGTGAGCTACGATGCGCACAATATGTGACTCAAATCTTGGACGAAATTTCGGTGTTGGCCGAAAATGGGTTGTGGCCAATACTTATGCAACCAGCAATAATGCATTAATAATGCTCAGATAAACTCCGATCATAAATGTTCTGCTTCGACACCTCTACCGCTTTTGATTTGGTCCAGGGGAGCAGCGGCATATATACCGAACTTACCTCTGGACAAATAACACATTGTCGATGACGAGTCAGGTAATGCCCCGAGAGCTCCAATGAGTGGACCTAATTCACCTGGCACCACCAAGCCCCACGAAGGACACATCACGTCTCCGTTTTGCATCTGACCGTTGTCAACGGGCGCTCCTCCGAGATATAAGATCGCAGAGACAAGAGTGAAGTCTTCAGAGCTACTACCATGCACCTCTATCTGTCAGGCCACTCGCACCTCAATTCTGCCTACACAAACGAGGATGGTCAGGTTCTTTACCAAGTAGTCACTCCTTTTTCGATGGGTATACCCAAAACGTCCACCATAACATGTGTTGTACCCACCGATCGTTCACGGGAGGGAGGTGACACTTCTATATCGATGCAAGACACGTTTGCGTATTTTGGGGAGGTCGAACACAACGTTATCACCTCATCGGTTCTGCGATGGGATGACAATCAGTTCGAAACAAAGACTTACTTCAAGAGGGAAGGATGGGGGGCATATGGGCGGTAAGAAACTCGATTTCGTCAACAATACAAGCATAACTTGACAGCTTGTTAGAAATCGTGTATTTACTGGACCCGATGGCCGAGAGTACAAGTGGCTTCTTTTGTCCAATAGTCCAAAGGTACGCTACTGAAACTCAACAGTGGAAGTCTCTTGATGCTATCCAATTCGGGACGCAGCTCATTAACAACGATGACACGCAGAATGTTGTAGCAAAATTCCATCGCAGGGGCTATGGTATCATTGGGAAAGCTCATCCTGCGTCTCTGGAGATTTTCGCTAGTGGGGAACACATGATCAAGGAAATATTGATAACCTTCATCTACGTTGAAAAAATACGCAAGGACAAGGAGCGCGCTGCACATGCTGGATGAAGTGGGGAGGAATGAACTCAGGCTTTGTGCGTAAACTGAACAAATAGATGATCAACTGAATTTGGCTTTTGAGGACCCAGTGGACATGTCGACCTGAGCACATTTTGAGTCGCAACGCTCTTTAGCGCTCACTTCCCACAACACACGTCAAGCTGCGCCTAACTTTTTTGGTTTCGACACCTCTCCAATGGCTAAGGTTTGCCCCAAGGTCTTATCTCGCACATATTGCCCCTAAAGCTCACCGTTCCACGCTTTACCCTGATCATGACGTGCATCACTGAACGAGCCAAGCCACCGCTTTCGTAAGCCCCGAGTCGGTAATTTTTTGTTAAGACATCGCCTTCTTTGACAAGGACCAAGCTCATTCTGGGAAGCCCCTTGGCGCAAGGAATTGTTAAGCAAGGAAGCCGTCACCTGTTAAACAATGATGTTTCCCAAATCTAGAGGTCATCTGAGGTGGCACAGGCTTGTGCAGGCTATTTTGCGGCTAACGTTCGTCTTTTCAACCCGCCTAGATCATTTTAGAAGGGCAGAGTCTGCAACACTTCGATCCTTGTAAGATATATTCAAGCACGTCTGACAGGCCTTGGCGCTAACGACTCCTTAAAAACTTGGCAGGCGAATAAGGTAGAAGCTACCACTGGGTACATATAAAACATCGTCCGCCACCTCATCTAAAGGACCACCCTCTGCTTCAAACCAAGATAAAAAATGACCTTCACCGAGCGAGACCCTCTTCTTGGGAATTCTAATAGTGCATGCTCCAAGCCCTGCGGTCCTCTAGAAATACAAGCAAAACGCAGAAGGTATATTCTTGCATCTATCTGGCTTGCCCAATTTCTTTCGGTGAGTTGATTTGAGTGCGCGATTTATTTCAACTCAAGGGGCTGCGTACAGGCATTGAACCGTGCGTATCATCTCCCTCTCAGTCGACGACTGATTTGACGGTCTCTATGAATCAGTAACTCTGGTCCCAACAAGTATGTCCGTCACTGTCTGAATTGCCACCGTCATGCTAATTCCGTCATCCAGTGGTCCCAGCGATCTCGTCTGAGTTTCAGAAGTCCAATCAAGCGAGTTGGATGGGGACTTCGTGAGTTTTGCCAATATACTCCACAAGTTACGCAATTTTCAAAACAGATAACAGATATTTGCTTGCGACCTGTACCTTCACCCCATTGTATGGTCGTTTATGCGATGCTATGGGCAGAAGAGGTGCCAATCACTCAGCAATATTCTTTGCAGCCGTAGGTATTCTTGCTTGTGGCTGTTCAACCAGCATGGAAATGCTTGTCCTTTCTCGCTTCGTGAGTGTCGTTGACCCTTAATGCATTGACAATAATCATGATCATTCTTACCCCAGTTCTCTGGAATTGGCGGCGGTGGAATATTTACAGTCTCTGCGTTCGTCGAGTATTCTGGGCATCCTCTATTTTGTCTTCCGACCAAATTTTTTTTGTTCTAGAATCATTACAAGCGATATGTACAGTCTCCGAGTATGACCTGCAGGATACAACAACCCAAAGATGTACTGACGAGATCTTTATCAGGCGCGTGGGCTTCTGCAGAGTATTGGTGGTGTATTCTACGGTGTCGGTTCCCTCTTCTTGTACACACGTGGAAGATTACATTACTTTCTTAGCTTGGGATGGGTCTTGGTGGTCCAATCGGTGGTCTGGTGACCGATTGGTTTGTGGAACACAAAATCCTTCCTACGCAACACATCTGATGTAGAACAGGTTAGGTTGGCGATGGGCCTTTCTTGTGCAGGTGCCTCTATTTGCGTTGTCCTTGGCCTTGACATTCTTTAATCTTCATTACACTACACCTGTGCGTACTTCTTGATTGAAACATCATGTGCCCAATTTGCTAAACTGGTTTGAAGGGACGGGGGAGATCTACCCTCGAAATTATCAAAAGAATCGACTACGGAGGTAGTGCTTGTCTCCTCATATCTGTGAGGCCAATCTGTCCTTGCTGTTGTGAACTATAATAAAGCTGACACCGCGTAATAGGTAGGTTCAATGTTGTACTTTTTGAGCACACGCTACAACGAGGGAAATGAAGTACGTTGAGGTACCGAAAAGCCTTTCTTGTCATTTATTTTTCTGTTGTAGTGGTCAGACCCGACCGTCTGGGTCCCTCTGGCTCTATCGATCGTATTCATGGTACTCTTCCTAGTGGTTGAAACATTCTTTGCATATGAGCCAGTTCTCCCGACGTTCTTGTTGTGTCAAAAAGTCCCATTCTTGATCGGCGCCAGCAATGCACTCGTCGCAGTGTGCAACCTCTCCGTCACGTACTTCTTCCCTGTCTTTTTTCAGACAGTCATGCTCTCTTCTGCATCCACAGCGGGTAAGCTTACATAGTTATCTTGTTATCCACTCTTAAATATCGTCTATCATGATCAGGGCTACATCTGCTTCCAAACAGTGTCTGCATATCAACAGGCTCTGTGTTTGCGGGGTTAGTGACCTTTTTGTATCTTTTTATGGTAGCTCACGGGTAGAAACTTCAGGTGGATGATGCGAAGAACAGGGAAATATAAACTGTTGAATCTGGTTTTCGGCATTCTTCCTTTAATGGCTGCGATATTACTCAGGCAAATGCGAGAGGACTCTAGTCAAGTACACCTGTGGCTTAGCATCGTAGGCTTTCTTGGTCGTATGGTTTTCTCAGTAGATACTTATCTGCGGCCGGTAATCTAGATGCCTCTAGGATTTGGAAACGCAGTGGTCCTTCAGACCATGTACAGTGCGTTCTTTCTTTTCAGTGCCAAGCTCCTGTTACACATGTTCACAGTTGCCCTCGTTGCGAACCTTCCGGTGGAACAGATGGCGATAGGGACAGGATTCACTCAGCTCTTGCGAGGACTTGGTAAGTGGCTCAAGTTTCACTCAGCCCTCATGCTGAATATATTTCACAGGCCAAGTAGGTGGCTTGGCCGCGGCTTCGGCGGTGTTCCAGTCAAGGCTAGACACTGAACTCCGGTCACGCATCCACACACCTGACGCTGAAGAGGTAAGCTTGGCCCGATCTCCGTCCGAAGACCCATATTGACCACTCTGGTCCCCCCCCTCCTTGTTCACACAGACAATCAGACATATCAGGCACTCTGCACGTCTCATTGGTGAGCTCCCACCCGTGCTGCAGCGGATCGCGAGAGATGCATACGCTGCCAGCGTGAAATCGGTCTTTACACTGGCCGTGTGTGCATCATTGTTGGCCTTCCTTTGCCGTCTGCCTGTGAGATTCTTCTTCCTTGTCTCCGGAGATCAGACCAGATGACACTGGTCATTTAGATCCCTGACGCGACTTTGGATGATAAACCCGCTCCCAATCAAACGAGGATCACGGACGAATCCTCCGATGATGACTCTGCGAGCGAGAGCCAGGACGAAACGAAGACCGCACGTCGCTGAGGGGCCTAAGGAACTCGGACGCCTATGAAAACGGCCATATTACAATTGATCTTATGTTAACTGTTAGTAGATGGGTATTCCGTATATGTACACACAAATGTCTATGGTCTACAGCCGACTTATCGTCGCCGCGTGGCGTTCTTATATTCGCCGTATTCCCAGCTGAAGCAGTCCTGAAGGCAAGGATCGTAAATCACAAATCAAACAATAAGATTTTAAATACGTACAACACAATCGCGCTCTGCCTCGGCTACTGGGACCTCGAGCCCATTGTCAGGATCCCAATCTTCATGGAGGAGTTTGTCGATGATGAACTTGATGCCATGACCTGAGACGCTAACGCTCCAGTTCTTCTTGGTGACCGTGTCGAAGCGGATAGTTTTCCCGAGATGGCAGCTGAAGGAATAAGTTGAGCCAACGTCACATGAGCCAGACCAAGCGTGCAAGCAAATACTGACCCAGTTTCCAAGGCATATCCACCAATCGCGCAGGCGGAGGTAACACCTGTACAGGCACCCAAGGGAATAGGCTGGCAACGAAGGGATACGTCAGGTCGTGTTAGAGCGTTGAAGGATACGTTCTTACGTCTCCAGTGTGATATACATGAATTATATGCTGGGCAGAGGGCTGTTGCATTACGTGAGATGTAGGTCCGAGGGGACATGGCGCAGTAAGCTTACTGGAGAAGGAAGATGCAATCGCTTGGCCGCGAGTCTCTCTCCAGGCGCTTCAAACGTGACGACGGGGGCTCCAAAAGTGACGCCAATGAGGGAAGCAAGACCTCCGCCTAGGGAGTGTCCTAAGGGTGGTGTCACAAATGAGATATGCAGTTAACAGTGATGTGATGCGAAACGAACCGACTACCCATATGTTAGCATCAGGATACATGTAAGAAATATTATTATATAGATTCTGAAGCAATACTGATGAGAACGACATTGAAAGGAACAGGAATGGAACTTACAATGCCAATAGGATAGAAGAGACTGTCATCTATTAGGGAACGCTCGACGCAAGTCTGGTCGCATCGAGAGGCACCAGAGTAACAATCGCAAACGGGTGACCACGTAGGGCCTACACGAGCGCAGCAGCATGAGAAAAGGAGATTGTCGTTCAATTTGTCTTTCTTAACAGTCGGACCACCACCCCCAGCGAGCCATGGTGCAGATGTCCCCTTAACAGAGACAACTACGGTTGAATTGTCCTCGGATACAAAGACATGGCCTCTAAATCCGTCTGCATCCGGTTCCCAGCCAAATGGATAGCTCTGCAAGGTTTTGTGAGTGAATTCCTCAACTCGAATGACACAGTCGACGCACCGTGTTCCACCTCGAGCCCAAGTCATACCAATCACTCTGACTCGGCGTAGCATAAGAGTTGTATGTCATCTTGGCGAGCTGAAGCAAGGCCTGACGCTTCTTAACATCCGGCCCAAGAACTTGCTCTTCCTTCCACTGCAAAGGCACGCTCTGCATATGCCTCATGGAACGACTGCGGGCCTCTGTGAATGCAGTGGACGATTCCGGACGTGACGTTCTAATGTCTACTATTGGAATTTCGAATGAATCCACGGCAAAGGATGGTGCAACGTCCGTGAAGACATTGCGAGCATCGTTGGTGAGGGCGTGTTCGTGCCGAAGCTGAAACTTGAGTGGTGCTTGCTCACTGGACCAGAGCAGTGATACTATAAGAGTGCGCAATACAGTAGGAAGGACTTGTAGCATGAACTGTGGCGCCGATGAGTAGTGGCAGTAGGGGCAGTTGTTGGACAAAGGAACCCTTGAAATGCAGAGTCAGTCCGTCGCGTTGCATCTCACGTGCTACCACACGGCCCGCATATCCGACCTCTCTAGAAACGCATGGACGCGTTCACAGACGCGTCATATACTTATCAGTTGTCCAAATAACATTTAAAGATTTTTTCTTTGTTCAGCTATTACACGGGATATGGGATGAGTAGATACAAGGTAGGGACGGACCTCTGTAATACATAAGTGTAAAGAAGTGTAGAGATAGTATAAAGATAGAGATAGAGATGAGCAGAGAGAATGACTGTTATATATGGTGCAGTATCTCGAAACAGTAAGAAATGGGAATTCGCAGATTCATGAATGTACTAAGAAATACGTGAAGGACTCTATTTCACTAGGGGCATCCGCTGCGGTTACCTGTGCATTTGCGTTGAGAGGTAGGGCGATGATATCCTCGACGGGCGCCTTGAGCCATTCTGGAACCGGTTGGGGCTCGCCTTCCAGTGGAAGTGTGATTTGCCTTGTGACTAGCTGGCACATCCGCAGCTGAAGCCCATATAGACTGACTAAGACTTGACACCTCGACACTCGAAGGAACGGGCTGAACCGCAACGGGAACAGCAGTGGTCGTAGAAGTCTCGACTGGAGGTGGAGACGCAGCCCATATCGAATCCCTGATCCCAGACACCTTTTTCTCAGAGCTTGGTGGAGTCTGCAATTCGGGGGGCTCGACTACAGGAGGGGGGGACACGGCCCACATCGACTTCCTTAAATCAGAAGTCCTTTCTTGAATCGGTGGAGCAGGTTCGAGCATTGATGGTGTTGGAACGGGATCAACAGGAGGCGGGGATGTGGCCGGCAGCGTCGGTGGTACTGGGATGAGATCGACGATAGGGGGTGGGGACGCTGCCCACATTGACTTCTTCTCTAGACCAGAGATACCTTTTTCACTTGCTTGAGTAGGCGACATTGATGGTGCTGTGACTGGATCATCGACAGGAGGCGAAGACACAACGACTTGCACTGACTCTCTGAGAGTAGAAGCCTCTTCAACCGACAGAGTAGGCGACGCCGGGAGCCTTGGGACAACCTGAGACGAGGAGGCAACAGCCCATATATGCTCATTCAGATCCTCTTCCGGTGGACTGGGCGATGCCGGAGGCACTGAGTCAGAAACAGCGACCAGAGGGCCTGACACCATTTCCTCGTGTAATGGCGGGGCGGACACCGTTGCTGGTTCCGACGTGAGGACAACAAGCGGCACTAGAGGTAACATCGACAACTCGAGCACTGGCGATTGCTCCCCAAATGATATCGGCGCAGGTGGTGTTGATGAACTCGGGATAGACGGGACGACTTGGGGCTGGGATACAACAGCCCAGATAGAAAGATCAAGCCTCGAGGGCTCCTCAACGACTGGAGCCGAAGAATCCCAGATCAACCCCTCAAGTCCCCATATTTCGTTCTCACAGAATGACGCCGATGATCTTGAAAGAGGGGATTTACTTGAAGTCTCCTCCTCCTCAGCAACTGACACCAGAGAACCCCACATAGACGCATCAAAATTATCCTCACACAGCTGAGAGGGCGACGTCAATGATGTTGGAATGGGCTCGAGGACCGGGGGCGGGGATGAGGTAGCCCAAACGGAAGATCGGAGACTCGGGGCTTCCTCAACAATGACGGACACCACCGATGCCCATAGTGATGCCTTGAATCCCACCGATTCATCCTTGCACGAAGATGGAGAGGGCGACGTTGAAGGTGTCAAAACAGGCTCCGGGGTCGGGGATGAGGCAGCCCAAATGGAAGATTGGAGACTCGGAGCACCTTCCTCAGCAATGACGGACATCACCGATGCCCATATCGACGCCTTGAGTCCTGCTGACTTATCCTCACACAGCGGTAGAGAGGGCGTTGTCGATGGTGTTAGAATAGGGGGTGGGGATGAGGTGGCCCAGATGGAAGATTGGAGACTCGAAGCTCCTTCAGCAATAGCTGACACCAAGGAATCCCACACTAACCCCTCCTCAAGTTCATCCTCGTCTGGGTTTGGAAAGAGCGATGTTGAGGGGGGCGGGGACGACGGGGAGGGCGAGGCCAAAGGTATTGTAATGACTGGGGGCAGGGAATCAACGGCCCATATCGACTCTTTCAAACCGGCAATTCTCTTGCATATCGGTGGAGTAAGCGACACTACGCGAGGCGGAATTTTATCCTCGCACGGCGGGAGAGAGGGCGACGTCGACGGTGTTGGAACAGGGGGCGGAAATGAGGTAGCCCAGATGGAAGACTGGAGACTCGAAGCTCCCTCAGCAATAGCTGACACCAGGGAATCCCACGCCAACCCCTCAAGTTCATTCTCGCCTAGGTTTGGAAAGGGCGATATTGAGGGGGACGGCGACGGCGAGGCCAAAGGTGCTATAATGACTGGGGGTCGGGATTCAACGGCCCAGATAGATTCCTTGAGGCCGGCCCTCTTCTCACTTGGTGGAAGAGTAGGCGTGGATGGGGCTGAAGCGGGAACAACAGGTGATGGGGACGGTACCGCCCAGATGGACGCTCGAAGTCCAGAGGGCTTCTCCACACTCGGCGGAGGAGTGGACAATGTAGCGGGCGCTGGTGTGACTGGCCGTGCATGGGCTTCGGGATTTTCGGTAAGAGCTGATACTTCGTCGAGAATAGCTGTCGGAAGAACATCTTTGACGATGATTTCGGCGAGTTTCAGAACCGCAATCAAATCGGACGCCTCTACGACGACAGGGGCACTCTCATTGGTCATTGGAACAACTGTAGGTGACAAATATACGGTCAGTATCATTTCAAAACAAGACATATTCTGTTCACTTAGTTGAGTAGGGGATGCCAATAAGTCAAACACAACGGTCTGATCTTCGAGACACGAGACCGTCTCTGCAATCGGCGAAGCCATTTCTAGGACAGGCACTGCAATAGGAACAGTCGAGACCTCTTCCACCGTCTCTTCATTTAGTAGAGGTGAAGGACAGGGAGATAAGTAACTTGTCGTAGGGACAACAAGTGCAGGAGAAGGTGTCTTGCTCTGCCTTGCAACAGACTTATGATCAACATCCTCGCCTGGGTTTGGAATGGACGATGTTGAAGGCAGTGGAGACGGTGGGGAGGGCGAGGCCGAAGGCGCTGTAATGACTGGGGCCGGCGATTCGACAGCCCATATTGACGCTCTCAAACTGGCACTCTTCTTGCAGAACGGCGGACTAGGTGACACTGCGCAAGGCAGGATTGCTACTGCCCAGGTAGAGGCTTGAAGTCCTGAATCCTTGTCCAGAGGAACGGGCAATGTAACAGGTGGTGTGTCCCGACGTTCAACGACTTCTGGCATTTTGTCAACAGGAGGCTCTGGCACTGCTGTTTCTTCCTCAGTGATCGATAGCGAAGCCGTTATGACTTCCTCGACAGGCAGAACATTGGGAGGTGGGGATGGTGCAGCCCAGATCGATGCTCGAAGTCCTGAATCACTCTTGGCGCCAGGCGAAAGTGTAAGTTCAACTCCAAGTATCGCCATCGACGTTTCAAAGCTCAAAATCTGCTCCTCACTTGACGGCGGGGAGTGCAATGTCGAAGACGCTCGTATGAGCGGGGGCGGGGATGCGACAGCCCAGATGGATTCTTTGAGGCTAGCCTTCCTCTCGCTTGGTGGTGGAATGGTAGGCGTGGATGGGACTGAAGGTGGGGACGGTACCGCCCAGATGGACGCTCGAAGCCCAGAGGGCTTCTCCACACTCGGCGGAGGAGTGGGCAATGTAGCGGGTGCTGGTGTGACTAGCCGTGCATGGACTTCGGGAATTTCAGTAAGAATAGCCGTTGGAGGATTATCTTTGATGATGATTTCGGTGAGTCTCAGAACCGCAATTGAATTGGACGCCTTTACAACGATCTGGGCACTCTCGTTGGCTGGCACTGGAACAACCGGAGGCGACAAAAAAGTGATCAGTATCATTTCAACACAAGATGCATTCTGCTCACCTGGTAGAGTAGGGGACACTGGTAAATCTATGCCAGCCACCGCTGGAGACGAAAACACAACGGCCTGATCTTCGAGACACGAAACCGCCTCTGCAATCGGCGAAGCCAGTTCTAGGACAGGCGCTGCAACAGGAACAGTCGAGACCTCTTCCGCTGTCTCTTCATTCGGTAAAGGTGAAGGACAAGGAGATAAGTGACTTGTCGTAGGGATAATAAGTGTGGGAGGAGAAGGTGCCTTGCTTTGCTTTGCCACAGACTCATGATCAACGAACGCGATAGGCGACAGACGATGGACGGGCGAGGCAAAAGAGGCACATTCACGAATAGGACAAGGAGTTTCTTCATGAGAGGCCGGAAAAGTATCCTCCCGAGAGAGAAGCGGTAGAGAAGTTGCACGCCGACCAACTTGAGGACTTGGAGGAGTCATCATCTTAGGAACTAGCAAAGACGATGAAATCCAGTTCCTGTCGATGAGAGGGGAGGTAAAGAGGAAACAGCTGCGCGGTTGAGGTGCGTAGATGAGCAATGATGGTACGGGCAGGGGGATTGGAGTGCAGGCAGGGGGAGGAGGAGGAGGTAAGGCGACCATGGCCTCGGGAATCGTAGGTGAGCATGCCACAACATCGACTACAACTTCAACCTCAGCCTCGATCTGAACAGGCGCTGCCGATTCAACCATGCATTCAAGATCCACGAGAGGAACAGGCGGAAGCGGGGAGATCAGAGCATAAGTGGGAGGGGAAGGAGGCAGGGCAACCATGGCTTCGGGAATTGTAGGTGAGCCAGCATCGACTACAACCTCAGCCCCAGCCTCGATCTCAACCTCGGCGCGAGACACTGCCAATTCAACCACGCATTCAGGATCCGGGAGAGGAACCGGCAAAGACGGGGAGCTCAGAGCATGAGTGGGAGGAGGGGAAGATGGCAAGACAACCTCGACTTCAATAACGGCAGGGGAGGACGCCACATCAACGGCAACCTCAGCTTCAACTACAATATGTACCTGGAGATCGGCTACAGGAACCGGAGATTCAACTATGCCTTCGATATCCAAGAGAGGGACGGGCGGGGGCGGGGACGAAGGAGCGAAGATCATGTTTGGGAGACTAGGGTTGGCGGTCCAATGAGACTCGCTCGTGACGGTACTAGCAGGTAAATTCCAACTACAATTAGCCAAACCCGGCAGAGGAGGCAAGGAAGAGATGAAGTCCAAAGGTTGAACTAAGCGTTCTCTGCAATCTAAATTCCTTATCTCAGGTGGGACGAAGCTAACCTGAGACCATGGCGGAGTGCCGAAAAACTCATTCCGGATTGGCAGAATTCGTAGGGTTAATTTCCTGCGGGGAAGCCGACGAGCGTGCTGAGACAGAGTGAGTAAGACAACAAACACGCCTAGGGACAATGAGGACTTACAATACGCCAGAAATTCCATATCGCCAAACTGTATATTCCCAGGAGCAAAAACGGCAGCCAGAAACTCTCCGGCCTATCGGAAGGGTAGCACACAGGCAGTTTCGAAGGAGGCGGGAAAGGCGAGTCAATGAGCCAAGGCGACTTCGGCGCGGGAACCTCAAACGTCGGGTAAAGGTATTTGTTGGGGCATGTCGGCTGCGGAGGAGGAGGAATGACCTGGACCGATGTAAATTGAGGACGAGCGATCCGAGAGACGTAGGGCCTGCAAGTAGGGCCGTTTACGACTGGGATAGGTACCATGTCATCGACCTTGGGACCAAAAAACTCTAATGAGAGAATTTGGAGAAGAGCGGGGAGGAAGGAGGAGGCGGCGGGGAAGGAGAGTGAGGAGGGGAAGGAGACGACGCCACTGACCTGAGGCGCGAATCCATGACGGGAAGGAAACCATTGGGGAGAGACAGTTGCCCTCAGAAATGCGACGAGTGTAAACAGTTCTGGTATTTTCATGGTGAAAGTGTGGGGAAAGTTTGGTAACGACAAACGGATCCAAGAAGTACAGGACCTCATGTCGCGTGGTGCACGTGACCGCGTTTTTCGTCCAACGGTCTAACGCTACCAAAATCATGGATAAGTGTAGGCATCGTTGACCCAGCGTTGACCACGAGAGAAAGAGCCCCAGTAAAGATTCAAATTAACCCTGCGGCCATCCCAACCTAAAGAGCAAGTTCCTGCAAGGCCAACGTAATCGTCGTGTTGATGGATTTCGAAATAAAACAGAAGAACCGCATGCAGAGGACCTCAAGATCGACATTAGAACAGCTAAGATTCCACTCGCAGAGTGTCATGGACAACTAGCGATAAGTAGAGTTCAAATTTGTGATAAGGAAAATAGTGTGATTAGCATAACCTGCCTGTCATTTTTCAAGACTGAGGGGATTTACCTGTAACGTAGAAAGCAGAATAATCGACAAAAGGAGTATAAGAGAAAGTAGCTATAGGGGTCTTCAAGTACGTCCAAAGAGTCAGAGTGAACAAGAGTGGAAATGAAGCAAGGAGCTCAGCTGGCCAATGTATAATATTACATAACAAGATGCCGAACTACTTACCAAAACCCCCCATAGCCATTGCGAAAATCGTTGGCCGACCACGTCCGAGGCCTCAGGTCGCATGAAAAGCTGTCTTCCTGCTATACGACAAACAGCTGCTTGGTGATTGGATTGGCTCAAAATATCCTTCATTTACAAATGGGTCTACTAGACACCCAGCTTCCTATTTCACGTTCTCAGTACTCAGTATCCGAGTCTTCTACCACAAGGCCTTTCATTGACCTAGAACAAACTCGTTTGGCACCTGTTACATGCCAGTAGTGTTCACCGAGGCCTATCCGATTCTCTATCGATCGAATTCCGAATATGGATCTTTATCTCGCACAAAATGACCCTCAGAACACCCTCATCGCTACAGAAGACAAATTCATCCAGTTCAAGGTCACCACACCGAAAATCAACCGGGACGAATCGACGACGATAGTACGGATCGAGGGGGAAACTAGCATTGGACTTGTAGGGACGGTTATTGGACGGTTGGATGCGTGCCCATCGCGCGATTTGAGGCTTCAGCTCTGCGTTAGCGGTTCAGAGCTTATGATACGTCCCAAAAGTGGCACAGAACAGGATGAGTGAGCCCTCCAGAACCTTGTTCGTAGCAATTGAAAATCATAATCTTTTTCAAGTTCATGGTCGTTCTTAGGACCAGACAGCAGACCATATAAATGGCAGATCTTCATTCGCTACCCAGTGGTACGCCCCATGGACTCAACCATCGCATGTTCATTCATTCTCTGGTTGATAGCTAATTTTGAACGACAACTCCAACACCATGCTTGCGCGCTACCGCCGGGCCAAGCTTGGTATCGTTTCCCGCTCTCGAAGGGCCTTCATTGAAGTGACGCCCGCAGGACTGGACATTGTGGACCTCATCGTGGTCACCTTCATATCCTTCATGAAGCAACGAATCACAATCGATTTTTCCTCTGATTCAAGCTGAATCATGTTTTCACTCAGGACTGACTTCAGGTATCTGTAGACTGGCTCCCCGTTTCTGCCGGTTTTGGCTATGTATTACTTAATATTTGCTTTCATCTCATTCCAGTTTCGATTACGTCCTTGGGCTCATGTATGTATTCAGTGCAACACCACAAGCTTTTTTGTACTTAGTAGAAGAACTTCCTTTCTCTGTATGCTACCGTTGAAAACGGTTCATTGTCTTGACTTTACATTAAAATTTGATCTTGAGAAATGGCATGCATGTGTCTTGACTGCGAACCGCCATCATCTAGTCGACTTTGATCAATATCCTGCCAGTTCAGTTGTTCGTACCTGCTCAAAATGTCAATATTACTCTCCTCTTAACCTGCTATGTCCTTCCTTGGTTTTTCACTGGAAACAATCGCTGAAACGGCGGCCAGAAGTTAGAACCTCATGACATCTTCCAAGAATTCTGTTGTTTGGCGGAGATTTCCCAGAAGACGGGTCTATAAAAGACCCAGGCTATATAGATAGCCACGAACTTACGAAATGGCTGGGGAAAAAACACTTGGATGCACACGGTATTACGACATACGCCTCGCAGACAGCGGACAGATGGGTCCTGTCCAACGTCGACGCATGCACGTTTTGACGCTGACGACCTCTGCTTCGAGTTGGTACGCGATATCGATTATACATATCGAGTCCTCCTTCGCATGAGGCCATTAATCATCGTGCGCTGGCACATCGAGCATGTCTTGGTTCCCTCGCCTGGGATTCATTCCATCTTTCTTCTGCCCGGCGCATACCGTTTCGTAATGACGTGCATGAGAGCCCCTGCGCATACGAAGCTTAACATCGATACTCTGCACGCTCACCCTCTTTTTCGTTTCGACTTCTTATGACGAAGTGACGAAATGGATGGATGGATGGACGTGTCGCATATAATGCACGATCCGACACTGTAAATCGTGGCCGTTTGACCCTCCGACCTCCCTCCCTTCCTTTCACTGTCATGATACGTATCACTGTAGCTGCAAAACTCGCCGCGCTCCTTTTTAGCCTCCCGGTGCGTGAAGGTGCCTTTCCTAGATGGTCGAGGCTTGGCTGACATGTCCTTGTCACTTTGTAGGCCTTCGTCTTGGCGCAGACCCTGAGGTATTGCCTGGGAGTACTTGTTGTTATCCCTGCGGACTTCCCCGTGATATAACTATAGCGCTGTCTGCTCAGTGCCCAGTGATATATCCACGTCGCTCACGCTCGCTGCAAATTCTACACGTGCAGACAATATGACGATCGAAATGTGCATTGGCTTCTGCGACAGCTGACAATACAACTACGCTGGCTTAGAATTCGCTAGTAAGTCTCGTCCCTTCGTCTATCACTTTGATATACCAGGTGCTCACCAGGCCAGCCGCAGTGGTGAGGGTTGCTTCTCGCATAGGATATTCTGTCACGCTCTGACGGGCACCTTCATTGATCCTTCCAACTCGTTCACGACGTAGGAATGCTGTGCGTCATCAGTCCCTCCTTTCTCCACATCGTCGGTCTCCTAATTATAGCTATATCTAGATTGCGATTCAACGATCCAATATTCTAGCGTGTCTGCTCCGCTGACTGACTGTGATTTACCGTGCGGTGGGAACGCAACCGAGTCCTGCGGGGCAGCGAACAGACTCAACATTATGTATAACGGAATGCCGAGCCCTGTAATCGTTCAGAACATGACAAATTCAAGTGGTGATAGCTGGACGTACCAAGGTTGCTACACGTACGTATTCAGGGTTATGCGACATCCCTTCTAGTGGACTCACACAGTTCTATTGCAGTGATGGGGTCAGTGCAAGGACATTGGCGTCTCCTGTAGACATACCTATTGGTGTGACGGCGGAACCGTTTGTTGCGGCTTGTCAATCTCTAGACGAGTACGTCTCGTCTATGCCGGGATGGAAATTGGACGCGAATGCTGTAGGTTCTTTCTATCATTTGGAGAGATGCATCACTGGTACCCAACCCGAACCAAGGGTGTGACAACTCTCTGAACAACGCTACACAACGCGTGTCAGACGATGATTGTCGGATGGTCTGTGA
>JABAJS010000105.1:15915-28801 GCA_018221635.1 Tephrocybe sp. 10521TJB | reverse complement strand
AGTCATATCAACAAGTGGCGTTGTGATTTCTCCATTTGTAAATGGGACAGATATTGGGATTTGATTGGGATAATCGTGTCTTGTCCGACGAGGCGAACTGAAAACGACAGAGTAATTACTTATAATCGCATACAGTGACATGCTAACCAACCTAATGGCGGAGCTATTAATATTGAGACGTCTCGATTCACGACGCTGGCAGTGGCGCTGGGCGCTACTAATACTAGTAAATAGTACACCCTACAGTGCATCTCTAAATTGAATAAAGGTCTGTATTTAAGGAGTTTTAAACGATACGTACTCATTAACTCCGCTTCTAGTATGCTTGGTTCAGTCCCTGGCTCTAACCGTGGATCTATTAAATACCGCCGTTTTGACCCATAGAAGTCAGATGCAGGGTGAGTGTAAGAAGCGATAACCACTATTTGTATGGCATAAAAGTGGATGAAGTTCAAGCTATCCACTCGGAAAAATCATGTGGGTCCGTGCCAAATTTAGACCTTCATCGGAGTAAGCGTCGGTTAAAACTGCTAACTTGGCGTCCTCAGGCATGTGTTGCACTGAGAAACTTGCAGGCATGTCTAGGCTAAGACATTGGCTACAATATAAACAACTGAATGTCGAGTGCACATGCAGTTGGTGGAGGGTAATGACGAGGAACCTCAAAGTGTGCTTAATATCGTCCAAGTTCGTAGGTTGCCGTTGAGTACGGACAAAAGTTTGCAAGAGAATTTTTTTCAAGCCATGAAATGCGACGAGAACGCAAGGATAGAGTATACAGCACTTATAAACAGGGTCTGTATCTTTTATTCTCCGCTGAGAAGGCCATCTAATGATGTACGTGGTCCGAAAAGGTGCCGCGATTGTGATAGAAGATCCACCTAGCCATGATAGGTCCTAAGACCAGAAAATTTCTTGCGTGAAACTGATTTCGACACATGCGACAATCGGGGTCTTAACGGAGGCTCTGTTACATCAAGGTACTATCCAAGATGGGTGGTGTCAGGCTTTCATAAGATCGCGATGAGAAATATTGACATTTATGACAAGAAAACCTGTTAAGTAAACTCCATCTGGAGTGTCAATGAGCGTCTCGTGTGGAGATTCCGTTCTGTATGAGCCGATTCTGAGCCGATCCACTGTTTGGCTCGTCTACTTGATCAGTTTGAAAAAGGAAACCCCAACTAAGCGGTGAGTCATACCGAGTGGGATCTAGGCAGGCGCACATCCACTTCAATGTTGAGGATCCACAATACGAGTGGACTATCAATATAAACGCTCGCATTTCAGGGGTTGAGGTGGATGGTCACCTCAGTACTTGGTACCAATTTCTTGGGGTTCTGGGTTACTTGCTAAAACCGTCGGAAATAGGAATAAGTAAGGGAGGACGCAGTGCAGTTTTTGTTCAAATAAACTGGTTCAAAGGATCGGGATCACCGTCAAAATTTACTAGATAACATAAGATGCATCTTACCGACCTCAATTATGCCCAAACATCTTTCCCTTGACGTGCGCGTTGTAGATGTGACGACTTTTGTAACCACCGTAGCAGCCGGACACACGCTCTGCTAGTCACAAGGCATATGAAATGATGAGATTAGCTCCAGGGTCACTTCAATCTGGAAATCTTTCATGGGGGATGAGCGAATGTCATTCGCGGCGTTAGGCATAAACGCGATACAGGCAGGTGTCATTTCACCATTATACTATGATAAATATTTATTCCTTTTGAGTTTTAGTCTGAGGATAAAGCTAAGAAAGGTGATCCAACATTGAATGATGAACACTCAGACTGTGAAAGGAATCTCGGAACAGATCAATGCTGCGAAGAATGTTGAACATCCATTTACACAGAAAAAAATCATCCAAACCGTGCAATAGGCTATTTCGAGCTTACATGGGGAAATACAGCGCATTCCATGCCCCCCATACTATGTCAAGAGTGACCAAGAGATTTCCAAGAGAATTCAGGGTGTTCACTGTTGCAACAAGGATCTAGCCAAATCACCGAAATGTACAAATGCTAGCGAGTTATTTGGTCGGCTGTTAACGTCGTCGCTCGTTCAACGAAGTGTTCAAGTGGCCACGAAGTCGGAATTTGGAAGTGGAGCAGCGCCAAGCCATCACGATTACGGCGAGATAAGTCATCCATCTAATCTTATCGTTGACGCGCCACATCTAAAGTTCCGCTTATGACAGGCATATGCGCGAGAGCAGAGATTCATTCTGTTGTCCGGATAAGCTTCAAGTACGAATAGCGACTGAAGGTACGTTCTAAATTGTCCAAAGCTTTCAAGAGCAGCATTTCACCACCAAGCGCTGTAAGCATTCTCAAGCCAGTGAAGTAGTAAGCTGCAACACCAAAACTCGGGTCAACAAAGGTAATTGGGCACATATCCAGCATTTAAGCGGTTTTATAATTCAAATAATAGCCAAACATTCCATCCGCCTATACCCGTTCTCATAAAACGGTGTTCTGATGAACCCGCGCGGGTATTGATGGTTTGGATGGAAACGTGCATCACTTCGTTTGAGGTGTACATATCTGTCTGGTACATTGAATGCAGCATATAGTACAACACATACATGGGAGTATACCGTGGGTCCTGTTGTTACAAGTTCAAGTGCGTAATAAACTCTAGTGAGGTGATATTTTACAGTGATGCAATGGGACAGCAGTGAAGATACAATGAAATAAAGATAGATAACCGGTATGCTGAAGCCGGAGAGATCGAAATCGTATGGATGATTAGAGTGGGAGGATAATAATATCATCACTGTTGTATGCTTATATTTGACGCGTGAAGGGCGGGGTTGCTCAAGACCTCGAACCCCGGCATGATATGATGTAGACGTTTTCTAGGAGGAAGTCCAGTCATGTTCTACGGCAATGATATGAGTTTCATCCTTTCTAAAAAGAAACATAAATTTCTCAGACCTCGCATGTATACTGATCTGATAAAATAACGATGAGACCTGATAGGGGAGGTACTGGGTATAGCTGCGCACCATTCAATTGACCACCTTGGTCCCACGTCCGTAGATGCTTTCTAGCACGCACGGAGTGATCCTGTAAGTATGATTGGTTATGGTGATCTCATGGGGAACTCAAAGGATTACTTACATCGAGTTGCGCCGTTGACTCGGTTGAGTATACGTTTTGGACCTCGCTGTTCCAGTCGATTTTGGGGTTGACGCGTGGATGACTAAAAGCATCATTTGAATTTCGAATATCCTGAGTGAATTGAGCATGGGCCAGACTGTATTCATATTAAACCAGACATACCTCTGTATGATATCTTGATGGACTTCTCCGTTCTTCTCCTGAGAAAGAAGAGTTCCTTGATCGCGATTCTGCATCAACGCATCAGTGATTGTACCATGGATACCAAAGTACCAGCCATGAGCCGCACCGAGAGATGTCTGATTTTGCGAAAGAAGGACGCCCACTATTGGAAAATGAGTACTGCAACTTGATGTCGATCGGATAGACTTACTGATGTCATCTCGTCTCTTCTCCACTGACGTGAGAGCATGTCGAGCGTGACGCTCGACATCTAGACACGCCGTATATCTCATGAAAGCGTCTTGCGTGTCTTTCTGCGCACGTGCGAGTGCATTGCGGGCAGCTTGAAGACCTTGTTCTGACCAAGAAGTAAGCTATATCATGGAATAATAAAAATAGGCCGTACTAGGTGAGCTCGCTTCATGCGACAAAGATTCAGTATTTCGCATTGCAGGAGATTGCGAATTGCGCTGACTTGGGCCATCAGATAAACGATCTAAGGATACATCAGTTTCAAAGAGCCACCAGAGTAGCATGACAAAGGATTATTACCATGCAGAGAACGTTGATTCTGATCGATGAAACTTGAATCCGATGGTTCGGGTGTCAGAGAATCGCCCGTGGAAAGCTCTCGAGGCGGATATATATGGTCGCCGGGAGAGTTTCGAAGACGAGGATTATGGGGTATACCGCTTGCTTGTCGTTCAATAAATTTCCGAAGGAAGGTAAGCTCGACGTCGTCTGGCATCACATACGGAGGACCCTGGATATCGCCTTTCTGCATAAGAAGTTCCAAATGTGACATTGTCTTGTCCTTCAACTGCTGTAACCATTCGTGCAACTCCATATGATCCTGATCTGCGCGAGCGTCATAGTCCTGCCGTCTGCGAGCCTTGCGCCAGTAAGTTTTGGTCAACTTGAGTGCTCGGTTGACTTCATTGTCGAGAATGCGGTACCAATCGCTAGCTTGCCGGTTAAGCCGCACGGCAAGAACACCAGGCTGTACCCGAAGTTGGAGGATGCAACGGCCATCGCGGTCTGCTGGTCCTAGGACGCCTTTTTGTCCTTGATTGCCCCGGGTTGCTCCCCGAGAAACATTCCCAAGCTCTGGCCACGGAAGATCATCTGCTGCTGTTGCCATGTAGTGATGTATGTTGTCGATAGTAGCGCTTGTCCCAATGTGAAGAAATCAGGGCAGGAAGTTGAGGCAAGAACCAAGGGACGTGGCTTTTTAAACATCTCGGAATATCCCAATACATACCTGCTTCGGACCCATTGACTGGGAAAGGGTGGTTGATGCGATGCAAGATCAATCGACTGTTCGACATCGAGACATCCACATGTTTGAACCTGGTTACGTTCAAACACATTCCAAATGGAGACAACAGGTGGGTCTCCATATGTTCCCACAATGACAGTTCATAACTGATACACAGTCAAATAGGTTTGTAGACATGAAGGGTAAATTTATCCGTTATTTCGTATACCTATGGACATCGCCATACCCGATTTGCGACATTCGCATTAAAAAAAAAAATCAGGCAGTGAAATTGACGCCCTGCGCCAATGGTGCGCTGTCCGAAAAGTTGACTACGCCCAAATCAGCTTTGATAGGATGAAATTCATTAAGCACTTACGAGTACAAGAACTCCAGCGTACATATTGCTTCCAGGCGTCGCCGCCGGACTCGCGGCCCCTTGTTGAACGAATATCGTAAGTGGAATATCCATCTTGATAGTCACTCGTGACTTACCAGCCGGTGCTCTGCCGATCAAACGCAGTTAGACCGCATCACGCCACATGGACAAGGGTGGATGACGAACCTTGTTCCCGCCGAATGCAGCTCCGATTTCAGCACCACTGGTGCCCACATTTACCTGCGGGAACCCATGAGTATTCCGTTTGCGCGGGTAGTTGAGGGTAAGAACGTGCATTGACTATGCCTGTGTCCGAACCTCCGGGCCCGATCCACCTCCCCAGATTCCGAATGTCCCTAGTCCACAGACTGCTTGATAAACCCTTTCACAATCTTAGTTAATACAACTGACTCGGCAGCCACAAGGGACTCCCACCTGGGGTACAGCATTATTCCATGCAATAGCTTCCTCAAGATCGTCAAAAACTGCAGCGTTTAAAATTGGGGCGAAAGTCTCTGTTGACCAAATTTGGTCCTTTGGGTCGGTAGATTTTGGCATCGCGATTGTTGGTTGCACAAAGTTTCCAAGGTCTAGAGGAGTTTCGGTGTACCTGCTTCCACCAGTCAATATTTCGGCGTTGATCGAACGCAAATGATTGATGGTGTCATTGTAGGTTTTGAGCGCGGTAGACGAGTGTAACGGACCAAGCAAAGTGCTTTCGACGAGGGGGTCAGCCGGTTTAACAGTGGCATAAAGTTTTCGAAGGCCTTCCAGGAATTCCGACGCGATATTACGATGAAGATAGAGCCTTCTAGTTGAGGTGCACCGCTGGCCTGCGGTACCCACGGCACCAAAGAACACCGAAGGGACCGCAAGCGAGAGGTCGGCATCGGGCATCACGATGGAAGCTTGATAGAAGTTATGATGATGATGAGTTTCATCGTAAGGACGCCTGTGTGAAGCAATGAAGCCATACCATTGTTACCGCCCAATTCAAGGATTGTTTTGCCAAATCTAGACATCACTGTCTTGCCAACGATTCGGCCAACACGCTCGCTACCAGTGAATGATACTATAGATCATCAGATCCAGCGCCCAACAAGAACTTCAAAAGAGAATACCCAATTCAATGTTACGGCTCTCAGCAAGAGCTTCGCCTACTTCTTTACCACCAGTGACGAGCCCAGCGACAGCACCTGGAATGCCATTCTTCTCGAGGACGCGTGCTACAATTTTTGTGACAGCAATAGAGCACAACGGGGTGCTGGGGGATGGCTTCCAAATGGTTGCGTTTCCAGCAGCCAATGATAAAGCCAAATTCCTAGAAAAAGATAACTAAACGCCCGTCCTTCGAGTTAAATGTCAAAAGATGAACTCACCATCCATACACTGCCACTGGGAAATTAAAAGCGGATAAAACAGCTACTACTCCCAGAGGATTGGGAACTGTGGTGGCAACACGTCAATAAACTCATCAACTGAACCATGAGGGTACAGCAAACCTTCTAATATGGAGTGCCCTGGACGTTCTGATGCAACGACGTTGCCATTCATCATTCTTGAAAGTCCAACGCCATAGTCACACTAGTAGAATGTGAATTCAGTTTCGCCCTCTTGGTTGTAGCTGTAACCCACGATGTCAATGAACTCTTGGACCTCTCCCACTCCCTCGGTCTTGATCTTTCCCATCTCTAAAGACACAAGTGCACCGAGCTCTTCACGCTGAGGATTCGATAATGATGCTCTGTCAATGTACATAAATAATGAAACGTCATACCTTGGTGGCGAGGGCCTCTCGTATTTGCCTCAGGATCTCACCTCTGCGAGGAGCTGGGACATCTAAACGAACTTATCAACAGGTGCTGAGATAGAGACTTGAGACTGCAACCTTACGTCGAAAGACGGTGTACGCGTCCCGAGTGCGCGCAAGAGCATCATGAAGTTCCTGAGGAGAGGCGCTCCGTACACGGGCAAGATTTTCTCCAGTTGTCGGGCAAACCGAGCAAAATATATCTCCAGACCCTCTCCATTGTCCGTCATAAACTCCCGCTATCTCCTCGGTTGTTGAAATGTCCAAGGAGGACAGTATAGTAGAAGCCCGAGTTGATAATCTACGCGTCAAATGAGCGGTTCCTGACCGATGTGCAACACGGCTTGCGAGAAACATGGTAGTAAGCGTTGGTGGTTCTGCTAGAAGTGAAGAAACACTTCTCCAACGACCATGGGCTTCAATGCATTTGGATAAGCGCTCTTGATCCGCCCATATCACATGACCGCTTAAATTATGACTACAACAGAGACGTCCTCGGACAACTTTGACGCCGCGGCGCTTTCTGCCAGTACCAGTTACTGACAAGTCGACAATTAGATATGTTCGCAATGTCTAAATAATCCGAGACCGCGGCGGAAAGAAAGGAACAAATTGAAATTCATGATTATATGGTTTAAGTGATATGATTTACTAGTTGGTTACTAGTAGTACGTTACATTTGGGCTACATAACTTCAAGCCTTTGTACCACTAGAAATCACCTTACTCCTTATTCATTGTATGGCTTGAGGTGAACTGCTCGTGTGCACTGTACTTCCAAAATTAACAATCTCCACACTTTAAAATTTCAAGTCACGTTAACCTCTCTTTATCACCTCCTTTGCCTCCACCTTCGGTCGGGCGTTTGCATGTGGTCAGATTACAAGTACCTTCGAAACTATTGAGTATTTACCTGGCATTTTTAAAGTATTTCATTATAGGTTAGCGCTAAAAGTTTCCGGATTCCATACGACACTTGATATTATCGTCTTTATTTCCCCGTGGCGTTGAAAAACGAATGCAGGGAAAGACAAAGGCTCATCTCAGAGTGGAATCGATCGACCATGGCTGATTACTGTAAGCATGAATGAAAAGGCGTGCTTGATCAGTTGACGAGTACAAAGCTACAGGTCGTTAAAAAATGCAGGTTCGGAAACATCCACCGTGTTCCTTCCTTTCTTTTTCTTCACCGCGAGAGGGTCCTTGTCTGGCCGACGTTTACGCTTCTTCAGTTTCGGGGCATCGTCGTCAGATTCTTCTTCCAACTCAGACTTGCCATTTTCAGGTCCGGAATCGTTAGCGATGTTTTCATCTGCCTCGACGTCCTCGACGTCCTGCTGTTCTCCGTCATCTTCCAGGGCGCCCTCGAGACCTTCCGATCCAGCCCTGCCTGCCTCATGGAAGAAGGCCCCCAAATCCGTTAACCGCAGGGTCTCCTCGTGACCCACGCTTCCGACCCACGATGTTCCCCGTTCTTGACCCACGATGTCCGCGTCGTCATCGACACTGGATTTTTTGCCCACATTGCTTCCATTTTTAACCCCTTCATTACTCGCATCCAGTGTCAACTGACTCATCCCACCGCCAATAGCAATCCTCTCCACTGGCCAATCGCCGTGATCAGCGACGACGCCCAATAACTTCGTCGGTAAGATTTCTACGGCGCGGACAAAGCCGTCAGAAGAACCAGTAAGGATCGCACTTGAAGTGTCTATGCCCGGAAGATCTGGAGGCAGATTACATATTGTGTCAATCGAATGTGGGTGTCTATAAAGACGGTCAGCGAGAGTAAGTTCATCGAGAGTATCAGAACTTCTACCCAGGAACTCGATCCACACAGTCGCCCCAACCTGCGCTGCGATTAAAAATAGAGAGTACTCCAATCTGTGTTCCCACCACAACTTTCGAAGCACTGAAAGGGGGGGGCGAATCAATTCAGGACATCAAACATCTCCATGAGAAACAACGGAGTAAACGGGCGTTTCGGGCCTACAGGCCTCGCCCAAACGCTGATATACATTGAGATTCAGTCGGAACAATTTTGATGTTCTCCGAAACCCCCATGTCATTGGAAAGCAAGGAAACGGGAACTGTTTGAAGACCAACAACGTACCCTTTGATGGCGACGATTGAGAGAAGCTCGTCTTCTTGATCCTCAGACTGCGCAAAAGGCTCTGGCTTCTTTGAACGTACGTCCATCACCGATAAAGTCCCATCGCCACTGTAATAGAAGTGTTTCAGGATAGAATACGGATATATTTACCCCAATTGAAGAGCTTGATGTGGAAAAGAACAAAATACCTGGTGGCAACCAATTGTTTTTTATCTTCCAACCACAAAAAATCTGTGATATAGTCAAAATGCTGCGTATATTTACGTGTGCAATCTCGTTGGCGGGGGTCCCATAACTATCAATAGCAAGTCAAATTTCTGATCAATGTTGAGAAAATTGCGGCGTACCTTGATGACGCCATCGTCATCCCCAGTAGAGAGTAGTGACGGCATTAAGTATTTAATACGGTTAATGGTAGAACTTGAGAGCCGCTAGATGCGTCAATTCATGTAAATGTTGGTGTCATTGGAAGACTTACTCGTGTGCGGCTGCTCTGATCTCGATAGCCTCAGTGACAGTGTCGATGATACTAGCGTCCATCATCAGATTAGCAACGCTTCCTAGCTAGCTACGAGGCATACTTCAATGATTTAGCCTTTCCCACGGCGAATAGATGTGAGCCATCCATGTCCAGGCATAAGGCTCTACATGAGCGTTTTGAAGGTCGGACTGAAAAGGTGCACGTGGATTGACCTTGATCATCGAATGCAAACGCCTTGACATGTCCCGTAAGAAGTCCAGCGTACACTGTCGAATGAGTGGGATGGAACGCGATATCAAAGACTTGCGCGCCTGCAGAAATATCTGGCATGATGTACAAGTTCAACACAAGGCGGCTAATCTCTCGGAGTTGGGCTTCGATCTTGATCTTATCTAATCTCTTGGATTGGACCTCGGTGTGGACAGTTCGTATGAACTCGACAACAGCTTTGTTAGGATACTAGCATTACATATTTTACACTATTGATGCACAACCACATATAACCTCTTGAGATCTCAATCAACAGATCTATCCAAGGGTTGGAAAACGTTCTGATGTTTTTCAGTAGATTTTCTATGATGTAAATTAAAGTTCTTTCAAATCGTGCCAAGCACTTATTTTCAAGAATGGCTTAAGTTCCCGACAAACCCTGACCCTTCGTAGAAAATAGGGGAACAGGGGATGACAAGTTTCCATATGGGTGAGACCCATTGCAAACTCCGGATGATGGTACATACCTCTTTTAGAAACTGCTCATTGACAGACCTACGCTCAGGTCCCAGTTTCCCAACAGTATGCTGTGCTGGCAGTGTTCAATGTGGTCAAATTATTGTTGGCAATACATCATGATCACGACCAGCGGGAGAGGTACCGCCGAGTTCACGAGTTACCAGGAGACCGTCATGGTATCAGTTAAAAATAATCAATATACGTAAGTATCGAATACAGAGTACGGCCAGCGCACCACATGGAGGAGGGATTCAGTCGAGTTCCATCAATGTACGTAGCCGGAAATAATGCCGTCGTGGGGGAGCTCTGGATGGCCAGTGGCTGCGGTAGACCGTTGTGTTTTCTATCACTGGATCTACCGATTTTACAATGTGTAACCCCCGGCGATCCCAAAGCGTATGCGAGACTCTCCCTCTGATATCATTAAGCACAGTCACGAGGACATTGTTGCAATGTGATATGGAGAGACTACGAAGAGGCATGTTGCACCGCTGTCGGTCCTCGAGATAGGCAGAGAGGACATCCAAAAACCGTGAATCATCAAGGTCACAATGCAAATTCACGGGATTGATAGGAGAAACCATAAATCCGCCAGCGAAGCAGTCAACATTATGGAGGTAGATGTCCTCCAAGGTGGGAAGAAGTAAGGAGCTCATGTCGTCGTGTTCGAGATGGGAATGAGACCGGGCATTCATAAGAAGGGCCCAAAGTAGGCCATTTGGGGAATGCCCGACTATTTCAATGACTCGGAGCATAGGAAGGGAGTATAGAAGTCGCGGCCATGATTTCTGAGTGACGATATCGAGATTTCGCAGTGTCAATGTATTGATATTGGCCAACGGCAGTGCGTCCCAGACGAACGTGAGGGCAGATATGAGGACTTCGTCATGAACAGTGTTCACATCCGGACCTATCATGAGATCTAGGAGTGGCTTCAGCTCCTCTATACCTCCGAACACCCGCATGCGCAGGGTTTGTCGGAAGTCTGGGTTTAGGGAGTTCTTGTCTGTGAATCGCTTATGTTCCTCGCATCCTTCGATGGATAGAATACCGAGAGGCGCGTCGTGAGCCACTGCGTGAAAATGAGATCCAATAGACCGCGCCAATCTCCAGAAATTGGTCTTGAAGTCGCCCATCTTGTCAACATGGCAATGGACCTGGCCAGCGGGTTGCAAGATGACGCAATCTAAAATGTTTACAAGCTCAGGAACGGAGCCTGTCAAGGAGATTGTGATTAGATTGGGAAGGTGAACGACACGCCCCAAGTTGCAGCTTCCTGACGCCACGTTCTTGGGAAATGCGTGCACAAGTGTGAGATGCTCCAGCATTACGAAGCGCTCTAGAAGAGTAAAAAAATCATGGCGCGAGGAACGCTCAGAGAATGGAAGATGATGTAGTGACAAATGTCGCAGATTTGTGAATCGAGGCGATACAAGGCTGATCGGGGCTCTGTGTAGTTCCAGATAAGTCATGGAAGGAAGGCGGGGTCCAGGAGGAGGAACAGATCGTTTCGAATATCGTAGATCATGGCTAGTATCGTCTGGTCGTGAAACTTCGAGGATGAGTGATTCTAATGAACGATTGGGGGCTTGCAGGGCTGCCATCAAAGGCGTAATATTGCAAACGGAGGAGACGAGATGAATTTCACGAATCATGGGTGCATAATGGAGAGCGTTCTGGACAGCCTGTCTGTTATTGGGTTGCACCATTGCTCGCAGAGAAATGGGCAGTATTTTCGATCGGTGAAGCGATAGAGCTGTCCATTTTGAGTGGGAACAGTCAATGTAGCTCCAGAGTTCAGAGCAGTCCAATGCCACGTTGCGCCATGTCGAACAGACAAAGCTGATGACAATCCAACTCCATTCTGTTGTTCGGAATGACGTTTGAGCACAAGTAATAAATATTCGTTGCAAAACGCTGGCTGGAAGGATGCATGCTGGGAGTAGACTATTGAACTTCCTGAGCTCATTTACGCGGCCTAATTTGATTATGGAGCTCTAAATGTTGATTTAGTCGCAAAAAAGATAGATAACTTCGGAGACCATACCGCTACAGTCTTATATTTTTGAAGAACAAAATTCTTCGGCGCTGGCTCGTCGATAGGCGGTAGTTGTACGATTCCACCTCGTGGAGACGACTTCATCCTGCTTCAGATAGATTATACGTGATATCCGTACGAGTCCACTGAGCACTTACGTATTATGAGGGCTAGGAACAAGGCGAGGGGTGCTAAGGATTGAGCGAAGCCATGCTTTTGTTTGCAACGACGCAGAGGGCGAGCGGGGTCAAATAGACGCGATCGCTCTATGAACAAAAAGGCAAAGACAACAAGATCACGTCATGTGTGAGAGTAAGTATAACGGACGAAGGCGGACGACGGGGCCACAGGTTGTCGTTCAAGACAATAACCTTATTGTTCTAGGCGCTCGAGTGCCAGCTCCTTGGAAGACAGGTCATAACTCCGATAGAAAACCCTGGTTCATATCCGATGGAGCCATTGTACGAACCGCCAAGAAACATGGGTGGACACTGATCATAGTTGGACACCAGACCGTGGACGCAGCTGTGTTCATACTTCAAAGGGACCCGTGGGAATTCAGAAGTATCATTAGCGCTCAACTCAACGTTCTAAAGGTTGTTGGTATAAGTAACTAGGGCAAGCTTATTTTATGCTCATGCATATTGTTATAAATGTATGTTCTTTTCGAATATCCATCACTTGTGCCAACATATACATCAGGATCCAGTACAAGAGAAAGTGGTTGCCAGTTGATAAGATAGGTATGACGTACACGATACAGTATGCGGAGGTATAAATAATAAAGTATACG
>JABAJS010000105.1:0-15755 GCA_018221635.1 Tephrocybe sp. 10521TJB | reverse complement strand
AATCCACTACTCCCCACCACAGAATGAACATGAAGGAAGAGCCGAGGGAAGCGTCGAGTGAAGTACGACAGATATCCCTCTGGCATCGGACCAAGATGTCTTTTGACGTTGTCAGGTAAGTCTTGGTAGTGATGTTTCTATAAGAAAGCCCACATAAGTTGGGGAGTTCAAGTGCAGAAACGATAACTAACCTTGTTGCGTAAAGCACGCATGAGATCCTGGACAGAACGTCCGTCATACTTCCGAAACTTCCCAATATTATCTAAGAAGATTTTATCCAAACGTGTATACCAATCGTTACCAACGATCGCGAACGCATCCTTTTCTAGCTCAAGCAGGTACCGGTCTTTGGGATCCCGACACATGATTTCGAACCGGTCGGAGGCGTCTTGTAGAAAATTCAACCGCCGTGCAGGGTCCCAGAAGAAAGGATGCAGAAGACATGTCATCGTGTCAGGTCTAAATTTGCAACAGATGAGTACAACGCTTAAACTTGTGGAAACGAAACGCGAAGCGTACCTTTCATATGCCAGGGGATCGAGCATCTGTGAGATCAGATCGGCAGCCTCTGAACCCTCTTCTCCAAATCTCTGTAGTCCATCCAGGTTTTTCTCGTTTTTCAAGATGCTAACCTCCCTTTCGAAGCGGTCCCCATAAGGATGACTCCCGTTTGTCAGAGTATAGTAAAACAAACATCCTAAGGCAAAGATGTCAACCGATTTCGTCAGGCGTGTCGTCCTTGCTGTGCTCGGTGCCCCCGTCGCGGTTCCGGTGCTCCCTCGCGATGACATGGAATGGTCATCAGACAAATCGTCCAACTTGACCTCATCGCGCAAAATCTCTGGCGCACGCCACCCAACAGTCCCTGCAGCCATGGACCCATGGGCCGTCGGGAGGAAGCTCGTTTGGTCAACGTCGAGTTTTTTACATAACCCAAAGTCAGATATTAACATCCGGTATGCGCTCTTGCCACCAGGGCCGGGTTTAGCGCCGGAGACGAGGATGTTCTGAGGTTTGATATCGCGGTGGACCAGTTTCAGAGCATGGAGGTGTCGCAGTCCACTTGTGATCTCCTTCAATGCCTTTTTGGGCTCAAAGGCAATCGCAATGTCGCGCCACTGTTCCCTGTCAGGATTCTCGACGATATCAGCGAGAGAGGCAGGGCACAGCTCTAGCGCAATATAGAGGAAATTAGCGTGCGCCTCTTGATAGTAGTAACGGATGACATTAGGATGATCATCGCTTTGTTGTAAGATGCTGACTTCTCGCGACGCTAGGGTCACAAAATCCTGAAGCAGCCTTTTGACGGCGACAGCACGGCCTTGTAGCGATCCCTGGAACACTACAGTTCCGTGTGACCCGAAGCCTGGACAGACGTGGCTGTTATTCCAAGTCTTACATGAAAAACGGAAATGTCTATACCTAAAACTGTCTCCGATACGATCAACGACGGAGTAACGGGCGCAGGCTTCGGCGAATTGATGATCAGTGAAGATGTGGGTGGAGCCTCTAACGCTTTGCCACCAAAATCAGCACTGTCATTGATAGCGGTCTTCTCATCCTCCGCCTCCTCCGCCTCTGGTACAGAGATGCCCACTTTCTTCTTCTTTCCTCGCTTTCCTCGCCTGTTTTTCCGCTTCCCAGGGGTGGCAGAAATGTCTTCATTGGCATCTCCCTCTCGGTCGCTGTCATCAGCGGCATTCTCAGCAGGTTCAGCAGAGCCATTTAGTTTTGGCGTGTCAGGTACTACGCCTGGTTCAACCGATTGAGGTGTCGTCGGATCAGGGTCAACCGGACTTTCAGGAGGCACGATGGATACCGTCTTTGTAAGTGGCACGGCGCCTGCATTGGAGGTCAAGGCCTCGGACTGGTCAACGGCCACCTTTGCGCTGCCGTTGACTACCCTGCTCTTTTCAGAGATGCTACTTCTGGAATAGCGGAATCGCTTGATACCTATCCAAAGGGATACGATGCCTAGGACGAAGGTGATCGCTGCGACCTCTAGGAAATTTCCCCGCGTTGCCTTGGCCCACCCGTTCTCTACACCATCGATTCTGGTAGCTGAAGGAACAGCATCGATTTCGGGAAGACCAGCGATGGAGTCATTGTCAATGGCCACTGGTTGCGCACCGCCTGCCCATGGCAAAGGAAAACGTCCGTCCATCGGGCCATCCAGGAGCCTCTTCAATCTGCCCTGATGACCATCACCTTCCTCGAGTTGTCTTATACCGATGAGACACCGACGGTCTGTGTAGAGTGCATCTCCCGAACACCATTCTCGCTCCCAAGATTCTAGCTGTTCTTTATACTTTCGCGCTTTGGTGATAGAATCAACATCAGTTGGTAGATCTTCCTCCATATCCACGGGTTCGGGTCCATCGATGAGTCGCCCTGAGCGCTCGGGGCCACCAAAAGCAACGAGTGGAAAACTGTTAGGGCTCATAGCAAAGAGGCTCCCTGTTTCCTTCACCATCCCCACGTAGGCAGCCTCGCGGTTAGGAAGATGTGTTTCCGGAGTAAAATTGGGAAGTACGTCCTGTAGTAGAGGACGAGGCTGCAGTAACACAATGGCGTTATTGTGGGAGTGAGAGCCTGTCTTACGCAGGACGTCAAAGATGGCAACTCTTTATAAAGATGTCGTCAGAAGTTATAAAGAAACGAAACAGAATACTGACATGGGTGTGGAGAAAGTATAAGCCCATATTGGCAAAGGGTCGCCCTGGCCGTATTGGCCGTCCTTGGTATGTGCCTTGAAAGCAATAATTTCGCCACTGGGCAAGCTTTGAACGTAAGCATCGTCCTGCGTGCGCCTATAAGCCGTTTGAAGATGATTGTCCTTGTTATTAGGACCGTAGACGGAGAACGACAGATTTTGTGTCGGGAGTTTCGAAATAGACCGGCGAGTGTTTCTAATCGAGACGTGGTAATCTATAGAACCATTAGCGCTATTCCACCAGCGAGAGAAAGCATTACACATACCGGTTCGGCCTATGTACACCTCTGTAGGTGTCGACATAAGTGGCTTGCTATCTTCCAACTCGTCCAAATCCAGCTCCTCCTCTTCGTCAGAATGTTCCCATGCGCACTCTGAATTCAGGGTAGCCTTAATCTTGCCCGTCTCTAGCTCTATCAGCAGCAATGACGTTTCCTTTCTCCCGACAAACACACGACCGTCTTCGGAACCGGGTAGAGTAAACGGTGACATGTCGACAAGTTCCGACATGGAGAAAGGGAACCGCTGAAGGGGGCTTGTTGGGGTCGCCATGACATATATGTCGCCCGACTGCGGTTCTATGACATAGAGTTCCTGCGGGGTATCTTCATCTGTCATTTCCGGATCGTGGTCTACGTGTGTTGTGCGAACGAGTGGTGCCAGAGTCGAAGGTGCAGAGATGCTGGTCGAGGAGGGGAAAGACGACATCGACCACAGGATATTCCCCGACGTCCTGTTCAATGCGTGGAACTTCCCATCGACCGAAGCTACTAATACGATATCCAGCAGGTCGAGGTCACCCGTATTAGGCCTACCATCTGAATTCGTGGCAGTAAAGGAATATTCTGGAAGTCCGCGCTCGGCCAGGGCATGGCTGCTGCCTGGATTCGTTCTAAAGGAGATTATTTCAGCGAGGGAGGCCGAAAAGATAGCAAAGATGATAGCGAGGTATAGTAACGGGGCCATTTGCGCTCATCCCGCACTGGAGGGGAGAAAGCGCAGCTGGCAGCGGAATGTCAGTGGACGTGGTAAACAGACGCAGTGGCTGTGCAATTTTCACTACGGTCTACAACCCATCATCGATGATCTATTGCCGGCTCCCTTCCCAAAGCTTCAGTGGTCCCACGCAATCAACTGCCTAGCTCAAAGATTCACTCTCCAAAACTACGGTTATAGGCGAGACACTATTACCGACGCTCCCACTGGCCACTCGGGGGAACCGAGAATACCGTGACGGTGACCATGGTATTGTACATACCATGCCTAGAAAATTAGTTTCAATTGGGGACCACATCGGTATAATAGACTTCTCCTCCCATGCATGCATGATCCAATCGAAGAGTGTACTTGACTCATCATCATGAAAGTATAAATGACCAAGCCATCACGTACGAGGGGCGCAACGAGGATACCTAGTACGCGAACTGGTATGTATGTAGTACGGACCCGGTTGTTCACGCGTGGACCGCGCCGGTAAAAACCTTCCTTCGTAGAGCGGTCGAGAGCTCAGAGAACCGTTATGCAACTCGGAATTTGTCGCACAAGACTTGGAAAAATATCACAGAAATCTACTCTATAGCATGCACGAAAGGAAATGCGACGGCCAACCTTGTACATGTCCGAAGGCGCGGTCATGATTTATTTTGGGGCGCTACAATTGAGACAAAGAGTGAGTTGAAAGAAATCCGCTTTCAATGCCAATCAACTATTTACTAACGAATGTCAGGAAACCAAATAAGTATCTAGGTTTTCCATATTAATCCTGATCCTTGCGCGGTGTGAGCACAACCGGAAGCTTTCCCTTGAACATCACAAAATAATCACAAATATCCTCATCCCACCTTGCGACATCGTAGCCCTTCTCGAAGCGCATTTCATAGCGCTGTATCAAGACACACATGAGCATGCGCATTTCCATCCAAGCAAAGTTCTTTCCGACGCAGTTGGCCGCGCCGAAGGAGAATGGAATAAATGCTGCCGCATTGAGCACAACCACTGATGGGTCACTGAAGCACACAGGCTCCAACTCCACCTGCCGTTCTGCCGGAAGCCAACGTTCTGGGATAAAGTCGTCTGGGAATGGGGAGAAGTACCGCTTGTCACGGTGAAGGCAGTAGGAGACCACGGCGGTGTTGGTCCCTTGTGGCACATAGCTGCCAAAAGTGCTCAATATGAAACCATTCGTGAAAGTGCAAGATAACACGCACTGTGTCCCGATGATCTTTCCAGCTGCTTCTGTGTATCGCTGGCTCCCGCTGAGAACTGGCGGGTAGAGACGGAGGCTCTCGTTTCTATCAAGACGAAAGACGAGAACACGCGCTCTCAATCAGCTTAGGTATATAGATAGAAGCTTTCGTTAACGTACAATACAGCAGTAAGGTAGGGCAGATGGGCTTGCTTGGCATAGTTCATCACGTCGTCCCCGAGTTTGTCGATCTCAGTTTGCAGGCGCTTGTATTTATCTGGATTGCTTAAAAGGAGGTAGATAGCACTTGTGATAATACTCGAGGTCGTGTCCGATCCAGCAATTATAGCCAAGCCGCCTTGAAACACCAAACAGATAGATCTATGAGCCAAACGCGCACGATATTCGATATATTCGGACCATACCATCGGTGACAACTTCAGCCATCGTCGGTGGACTTGAGGAAACACCGTCTCCATCACTCTAGAGATCATTCGTTTGTACAACATGATCTGCAAATGGCCACAGAACACATACTAGATAATGGTAAAGGTCCCTATGAGGAGATCCCTGCTTCATACGTTTTACCGCGCAGGCTACAGCGTACTCCTTGAACGCTTTTACGTCCTTTGCCAGGCCAGGGGCGCGCATAAGTAGAGAACCGAGCCACGGCACATGGGTCATGAAGATGGAATTCCTGTGTGGCAGCATCCATTAGCAAGTTATCTATGAGTTCGATTGGGGCCCATACTTTTGACTTCTCTCAAGCAGATGCCAGAGACCATTAACATCACCGTCGCGCATCATCTCTGTGCCTCCACTAAAGCTGTGACGATTGCTGTCAGTCTGGTCGAATATGGGATGGGGGACACCGAAACGACTCACGCTAGATCATTCATGAGATCGTATCTTTCACAAAATAATTCAGAAATCGTAGTTCACGGTAGAAAGAAGGAGCATACGAAAAGTACGAGATCCACAGGGTCATATCCACTGCACCGGTTGATTGGCCAATGGCTTCTACCAACTGCACACATCGCTTTGTAACTATTTCTTCATACCCCTTCAAAGCAGCGGTGGTGAATGCCCGTGTCCATGGTTTCCTGCGCCGTAGGTGCTCGGCCTTATCCCGCAGCGTTATCATGGGCATCGTCGGACTCAGCACTTCACGGCCTTCCCAGACTAATGAACTGGTCAACTCTGGGCAAAAAAACACGAGAGTAAGTCAACTTGCATCCCCCCTTTGGTAACCCCTGCGGCCCCATCATCGGCGCCACAGCATCGACGTTACAGAATGACAATTCGTTTGGTCCTGTACAGGAACTTGATTACAATCCTAGAGTGGAGCAACGGTCATTCCACAACTAGGACTACTCACCAATTCGGACAACGTCACCGTACTTCTCGTGGAGCTTGGAGTAGTATATGTGTTGTTTTCCACCGAGGGAGAGGAATGCGAGCCAGAGTTTAGAAACCCTGCATATCAGGGGACCAGGATACTTTGCCAGTGGATGCCAAGGAGATAGGCGGTATATCACAATCGAGGCACTCAGCATGGCCCAGAAGGTCGGAAATATCGTGAGGGCCATGTTTAAGGTGGTCGAGTGACGGGCGATATTGAGGGCAAGCAAAGAGGGAACACCAAGAAGGAGGGCAACGAGATTTATCGGCTCGTGGGTCTCCCATCGCTTGAAGATGAAATGAGTGAGCTAAATGCAAGGCGTTATCAGTCAAGTTGGTATTCCTCCGCGGATGGAAACCGTTCACAAGAGATACTGCGAATACCAAGAGCATATGCCCTTTGTCGGAAAAATATTCGAATCGAGGCGAGATGTCCATTAGATGCACCTCATGATCAAGGATGGCTTTAAAAGAAAGAGCTGTAGATATACTATACAGCCATTTAATTTGTCGAGACCTATGACCCATCAGTCGACGAGTGGCGTCGAAAATTAAACAGAGTACCCTGAGTTTTTGAATGTACTTGTTACTCCATTGATGTATGCTATTGAACAATGAATGGGCACTTGGTATATTGCATGCGATCACAACAGATCCCAAAATCGATATGGACTAAAGCATGAGATCGGCGTCGTATAGGCTTTCATATAAGCCTTCGCCAGTAGTGAACGGGTACCCGCGCAGGTAACCGGTACGGTCGAGGTAGGGTTCCTTGTAACCCAAAAGTGGGGCGAGGAATCCTCCGTATAATCCTATAGAGAGCAAAGAGGGAACATTTATCGATTCGTGGGTTTCCTGTCACTTGAAGATGAAATGAATGAGCTGAATGCAAGGCGTTATCAGTCAAGTTGGTGTTGCTCCGTGGATGACAAGAGATACTGCGACAACCAAGAGCATATGCCCTTTGTCGGAAAGAGCTGTAGATATACGGCCATTTAATTTGTTGATACCTATGACCCATCAGTCCACGAGTGGCGTCGCAAATTAAGCAGGCTACTGCTTTCTTGAACGTATTTATCACTTCGCTGACGTGGGTTATTGAACACTGAATGGGTACTTAGTATCACATGCGGACAGGTTAAGGCAGGCATCACAGATACCAAGATCTATATGGACTAGAACAGGGGTCGCGCTGAAGGTGTGTCATGTGGGCCAGAGAGTCGTGGTCGTCTCTTCAAGTTGGAATTGGGCAACGGGCATTGAAATTAGGTTTGACGAGGTAGGTGAGGTGAGGTTTGTGAGGTATGGTTCGAGGGCCCGGAGGCATCAATTACCAGAAATGGAAATGAGGCTTGGAAATACCTGACAAGTTAGGCTTCCAGGTTTTCAAATAGAACATCTACACACCTCGCCGTCCTGTCAGTACCCTGTACATGATCAACGCCCTTGAGAGAGCCCCAGAAAATGCGTCCATCGATGTTGGAGACGTGCACGAGTGAAGTCAGGCAGTGGCTGTGCTAGTTGCAGCACACCCGCAACGGCAACGTATCCTTCAGCAAGGGTAAGAGTTTTGACGGGTACGGCTAGGGATAGCTGCTGTTGTACCCGAGGGTCACCCTGACGTTCACTACGCGGCACTTATCTCAATGCTCTTACACCCCGTTGATCTACCTAGATTTGATGAAAACATCGTTGCAAAGAAACGGAATAAATAGATAATTCAGCGTCAGAACTACTCGACTCTTTTCAAAGAGTCGTAAACCCTCTTGTAACCCAAAAGTGGTGCAAGGAATCCTCCGAAAAATCCTACAAGCTGTGAGCGACCAACCTCGCATAAGCATTTCAGTTGACTATATCAAATGATGACTTACATGTTTCTCAAACCACATAAAATGACCCGGGAGTCCGGGATATGCGTCTCCGTGATAACATATAACCATCGCCTCTAGAAGACCAGGAGAGAATGCACTGTTTCCAAGATTACGAAAGAATATCTCCTTCTCCTCATCCTGATGTTTGTGGCTTGCTCACTTAGCCTCACGGATGGGAAGTGGGTTTAGCCTACCATTGGATCAGTCCTTTCGTAGAAAACACATTCCACGCCCTTGAGCGTTCTCAGACTATGCACGACGCCTTTGTGGATCACAACATCCCCGTCTTTAGGCGTATACTCCTTAATATTCGACCCGAGCCTGATCTCCATTTTGCCTTTGACCACTCGAATGATCTCATCGTGCGTTTCGTGCCAGTGCGGTGGTACATAGAGCGGGTCTGCGTCCGCATCGCCGGAGATGTGATTCAACACGAGGTAGGGTTCATTTCGAAGGAAGGTCTGTTATAAGTACTTGTTAGACATGTCGATGCGACCGTCAAAGAGTACCATTGTGGCTTTCTTGCCCAACGAGAGAGACTCAGGTAGCTGGGGAGAAAACGCGGACATAGTGGTGCGAAGCAAGTGCTATAACTGTGAAGGGAATGATGTTCCCACTGTGTTTCAGGGTTTAGTATGCACTCATGACGTCATCGAATGAACGAAGGTCGTGTAGCGAGTTATAAGGTAAAATATCAAAAGACATACTGCTTGATCATAATTAGACCTTGGCCTTTGTTGGCGAGTCCTCTCTTTTCTTCTCTGCAATTTCCTCATCACTAACCACACGCCCATTAATTTCCCTTTCAACCTCTCTCGCTATATCTGCCAGGAAAAGCGGATGTCCAGCCTCTCTCTGTCCACAAGGGTCGCTTCCGATCAGGCTCACAAAAACGCCCTTGCCGATGACCGGGTATGATCCCACCTGGACGCGCTTTTGGAGGCGCTCCTGCAGAGACGAGAGGTAAGGGGCAATGCTCGATTCTGGACGTCTGAATATCACATATCTTTAGCGTAATTCATAGTATAAACATAAGGCAAAGGACTGACTCGGTAAAGATTTGTATCCTTAGCGGTCTCTCACTCTTCGGAGGAAGAGGAAGGAATGGAGTCAGTCCAGTTAACATCCGTTGAAAGAGCGATGGGATGCCGGGGAATATACATAGGCGCCCTTCGAGGCGCACAACGGGCTAATAACCATCAATGAACCGCAATGCGGGGACAAGAGGATAGATACGCACCACCCATATATCTTCCCCGATGAATATTATTTCCGCATCCTTGGGAAATAACGCCATACGCCGTGCCGCTTCACGTTGTTGTTCGTTAGCATCTGAGAACAGCCGACGGTTCCGGCTCAGTGCCTCCATGCGTCGTAGTGTCTCGGTATGATGTACAAGCGGTTGGTTGAAGGATTTAGCGAGGGAACCATATGTTATATCTTGGACGAGGTATTTAGCGGGCATGAAGGACATGATAGATCCACGCTTACCGTCATGAGTAGGCCCAATACCCCCAGTCGTAATCACAAAGTCATAGTTCTTCACCATCCGCCTACTTGCCTCGATGCTACACGTCGACGCCGAGGTCAGTCACGAGTGACCTCAGGACCGCCTGAGCACGCACATTTCCTGCTCATCATCGGCAATGACTTCGATTCGTTTTCTGCAAGTCGTTAGCCGGTCCAAGGGACGAAGAAAAGTGGAGAGAAGACACACAAGGCAACCCCTTGCTCGAAACAATACTGCGCGAAGAAGTGGGAGTTCCGGTCAAGTGTCTTGCCATTGAGTATTTCGTCACTGGGGGGGGAGATTCAAAAAATCCACTGCAGAAGCCTGTTGTACGACGAACCCTATGACGAGTGCAGCAGCGGTGCGTATATAGCGACCTTCTCCCAAGGGATTAGGTGGTATTGAAGAAACGGGGAATCGCGGAGTGTCATTGCTTGGGGTACTTGTGGACGTCATAATGAAGCCACTAGAGGAGGACATGTTGTTCAGAGCGCGACACTTTGCAAGAGCTCGAGTGCAGTTAATGCGGGTTGTGAAAAAAGGTGTTGAAGGTGAGAGAAGAAAGCAACGAAATGATAAAGACATCTAGACTCGTAACCGGGTTTGTAACCAGAGGTTTTGTCTCTCAGATGCCTCTATGTCATGGAAGTTATGCACAAGTTAGAAGGAAGCGATGAGCAAACTTTGGCTCAGGGTTCAATTAGAATATTATATTCCGCGTTCGGGGTATCCGAGCTCATGTTTAAAAGACTACATAACACATGGACAACTACCAACCCTCATCGGACCTCCGTACGTGCCGCAGACGTGGTTGTGGCAGATCCCGGAAGTACTCTGCTCTGAGTCCAATCAGCTAGAACGTCAGCATGTTGCTTCCTGAACACCTCGAAAACTTTGACTATCGCGCAGTGGTCGACAGTGGATCCGAAAACTCTGTGTCACTTGGGGCGGAGTCTCTACCTTCTACACTTCGCCCAGCTTGAAATGCATTTTCTTGATGACTCTAGACTAATTTCTGCGGCAGACCGTTTTTCAACATCAGAGTAGATGTACCCTAGCCACGAGGTTCGGAGTGCAATTGGTACCAGGATTCTCGGATATTCACAGCCTGCTGCAAGGACCTCGTGTCCGAGCTACTCGAAACCGCATGATTCAAGTTTTGCTGCTCCATCTCCATCCCAGGTTTTTAAATAACTTGACCTCAAACATAACGTCAACGTCGCTTCGAAGCTTTGTCGATTACGCACTACGGTGGATCCGAAAACTCTGCTGGAGTGGAGTTTCTAATTTCTACACTCCCCGGTCCGCCCAGCTCAAAATCCCTTTATTTTTCTCGACGACTCTAGATTGAATTCAGCAGTCGCAAGTTTGGAGTACAATTGGTACCAGGATTATCGGGTATTGACAGTGGCCTCGGGTGCGAGCTATCCGGCAACTATATGATCCCAGTTGGTTGATGTGGTTTCTGCTCCATCCTGGGGTTTTAAAAATAACTTCATATAGCTTTAAAAAGTTATCCAGCGACGGATTCCATTCAGACGCATTCTTGGCTATTCCCTTCAATGGGCTCACACAAGACTTATTTAACTTCCTAACTTAGTCCCGAGCCGCCTGCATTTCTCTCACTACAGTGCCTCCTTGAGATTGCTTCACGGCGATCTTTCATAACAAGAAGATCGTCCTCCTCGCCAACCCGGGGTAGTCCTTTCACGGAACAACATAATCCAGCGGCCATAGAAGCCCGTTGATAACGGTGTTTTGGAACGTACAGATGATTCTTGTGGGAAGTGAATTCCCGATTGCACCTACTTTAGCTAGGTCGTACCGTCTTCCGGAAAAGCCTTCTACATTGCGCCTAGGGTACTTTCGGATGCATAAAATGCTTCTACACGTGTAGACTCCAATTCTCTATCTTCTATTTTATATAAGTAGACATCGGCTGGTACCTTTGAAGTTGACCGTCTCATCATGTCGTCGTCACTCCCCCCTGATGTCGTGAAGAGGTATTATCTGCCTTCGCTCCCTTCACTGCACCACAATTGACTTGTTAGCCTGTAGCTCCGGACCCCTCGTAATAACTTCGTTATCATGAAACGTCTGCTATCTATTCACACCCAGTGAATTCTAGATCCTCGGCTACCTCTTCAATCTCTGCCTGTACGGTGTAGTGTCAATCCAAGTTTGTGAGTCTTCGAAATCAAGTGTTTTATGAAGCCTTGGTTTACGGGAATGTAACCGGGTATCCGTCTATCAGTTTACTATTATATTGCCTTTCCTAAGGACCGCCTCTACTGCAAATGTATCGTTTACGGGGTGTATATATTGGAAACCCTCCAGACTATAATCATCCTGCATGACGCGTTCGCGAGCTTTGGGTCCGGATTTGGCAGTTTTAAGGCCCTCGACAACATACAACTCACCTGTTTGAGCATTCCTATCCTTAGCGGAATCGGTATGTTTGTCTGGCACTTGCATGTGTGGTTGGAAGGTATTAACTATTCGTATTCGTGCTTTTGAAGTCGGTTGTGTGGTCCAAATCTACTATGCTTATCGCATTAATATTCTATCGAAAACAAAAATCCTTGGATGCATAATTGCAATCGTACGTGGCAATCATTCATTAGTGTGGCGTATGATAAGCTCAGATTGAGCAGATCTCGTTCGTGGGATGCATCGCGGGAATCGTTACTGGTGTCAAGTCATTCGAGCTGGGTAGCTTGAGTAAACTCAGCCAGACCACAGTATTCATCAGTGCTGGGGTGAGCTTCCATTGCTCCCTTCTCCGAGCGGCCGTTATATATATATATATTGTCAACTTTCAGATCTGGTGGGGATGCTGCGCTACGTGTGATGTCATCATTGCATTTTCCATGACATACCTGGTATGTATGACAGTTTCAGGACCCGTGGATGCACAATTTGACATGTTCGCGCCATCACTGGCAGTTGTCGAAACATGATACAGGCTTCAGGTCGACCCATTTGTTGATTACTCGCCTGCAGCGTATCACCATTGAGACAGGGACTGCGACAGGTAAAATGAAAAGTCATCTAGGGATCAGGACAGGAACTGATTCTGTCGGTCGCATCTCTAGCATTGGTTGCCGTTATCAATCTACTCCTCTTTTTCAAGTACCCTTCGACTAACTATTACACCGTACCCGTCCTCATCATCGCAAAACTCTACTGCAACACGTTACTTCTCCTTTTCAACAGCCGAATGCGGATCGTTGGAGGCAGGGAGGAGGATAATGAGACACACCACTCTGCCATCACGCTTGAAACACAACCAGTTGCGTTTTCACGCCCTGCTTCTGCATATCTACAAGACTGGAGACTTATGCGGAAGGATGCGCCACACGATGAGATCCTTAGGCAGGTAAGCCTATCGTGCTCTCGTTTTCCATCCCTGCAATGACCGAGCTTTTCACAGCCATCACCAAAGGGGGTTCATGTTCGAACCGATGTTTTTGTGACTGACGAATCATCAAAAAGCTCGCCATGCGACGACAAGCACGCCTTTTAACCACAGGTTCAATTCAACAACGTACATATGTACATCATAGCTTAACACCTGTAATACTACTCAAAAGCGATTCTGAGTCGATTGAATTATGTCCAATTCGATCCGTCAACGGTATATCGATCTCTAGATACAAATATGATCGGCATGCGTTAGTGTATGCAATTCTAAGCCCATCACCGGACATTCCGAAAGTGAAGGAAGGCGTCGTCATCGTGAGAGGGGTCATGATCATAGATATAGGTAGGATGTGGGGATATGACGGGGAAGAAGGGCGGCAATTATAAGCAGAGCACAGCTTCACCAGCAGGAGATAGGATGGAAATTTCCGATAAAAATAACGAGGCACAAACGATAGCGAAGAAATAAATCGAAGGATAACAGCAGATTTCCCCGATTCAGAAAGTTTAGAACACGGCGGCGCCAACGACGGCACCGAGAACGATGCCGAACCAGCTGCTGCCCTTCAGGCTGATAGCCGCGTTGGAGGTCGTAGCGGCTGAGGCAGACGATTTGGTGGCGGAGGCGGTGGTGGAAGCCTTGGTAGTGGAAGCCACCGAGGCAGAAGTCGCTGCAGTAGTTGAAGCAGCGGCGGAAGTGGCACCGGCCAGGGGGGCAGTAGATTGTCCGTTGATCTCGTCAATCACTTCTTGGCTGAAGGTTCCAGTCATACTGCTCATTCTGTAACACGGCAGATTTTGTCAGGAGGCAGTTTTGAAATTTTGTCATTTTGGTTAAAAACTTACGTGAATTTCGCTGAAAAGGCCTCAGCGGGATACTCAGCGTTGGTGGAATCCATCAAGCTCAAGGATTGGAAGCGAATGAAGCTGTCACTCAGGTAAGGGTTGATGACATGAATGGATGATAAAAAAGCCGCACTATTCATTGCTGTCAGGTCCAATGGTTGCGTCGGGGGTGAACTGGATGGACGAGGTGGTCGAGACATCTACGCTCGCGACGATGAGCTGAAGGGATGTCTGAACAAAAATCAGTACAGCCATTCAAATAAAGTATTTATATGTTGTGAAAGGCTCTATGAAATTTTAGATTTAAAGTCAACAAAACTTACTTGTTGTTGGGCGTTTCCAGCGTAAATAGAAACCGAGGCAGGCCCAAAGTCCGCAAGGGAAGGAGTGTTTCCATCGTCCTGCCAGCTGATGGTCGCTGATTGACCTCCAACGAAAGTCGAGGAGGCAGTGGGGGAAGTCACCTACAATAAATCAGGACATGCACTCGAGAACAAAGGTGAAAAAATACTGACGAAGACGGTGGCGAAGGCCGAAGTGGAGATGGCAAGAAGGGTGACGAGCTTGGAAAACATTTTGACGGGTCGATGTAGGAAGTAACGAATGTGGGATTCAAGAGAGTGTCGGTATAGACCAAAGCAAGAACCAGAGAGGGAGACAAGGGGACGTCGTCGTTAGGGAATGATGGGACAAGTCGGAAACGCGATCTTGTAGAAAGCGGAGTTTATAATACGGAGAAAAGTTGTGCCTGACCACATAGCAAACTTGATGGTCCCTGGCGTTCACTTAGGCTCACCTGCGCTCATTGGATCTTAAAATATTCTCGAGGTTGTTAACATATATCTCTTGGAAGTCTGAAGATGTCGCTAAAGCTTAAGCGCCTATGTAGTGAGGCTTTGAAGTGAGTCATTACTCAAATCATTTGTGTAACATGTTCGGAGAATGATAATCGATAAACGTTAAACTCTTGGCACGGGGGAGTAACTTAGGCTATCCGACCTATGCAGTTATCTGGTACATAGCATTATGATAAAACACAACGACAGATGAGGTGCATCCTTCGGTACTGTTTCAGAAGACCTCATTGCAACCGCTACGAAGAAGAAAAAAATATCGTGAAAAATCGTGCGCTGTCAAAGTGACCAAGCATTTGCCACATACACAGCCGAAGACCGGCGAAGGGCGGACAAGAAAATTCTTCTACACCGCCTTTGCAAAACCAACAGCATTCCTGCCAACATCATAGACGGTAAAGGACCTGCGAAAGAAAACGTCACCTTTAACTCAGGCCACTTGATCAAAACTCAAACAGCTTCAAGTTGACTTTTGTTCCTTTTTTCTACTGTTTCAACCTGAGTCCTGCATGTCACAAACAGTGGGCCAATGCTTAACAGCGCCAGCCAGCGCAGCTTGCGTCCAGACAAGCTCTTAACCTCGAAATTATCCTCAGGAATCAAGGCCTTTGACGCCATCTGGCTTTTACGGCCGTGACTCACGTTACGAAGGATAGTAACCTGTGTAATTGTGAGCCTAGTTCCACGTTCAGCAACGTTCAGCACCCAACAGGCTCAACTTGGTGCTTTTTTGGTCTCTTTTGTGAAGCCCGAACGTCACTTTCAGTGCCGCTCGTCGCTATCTGGTAACTGCTACGCCTGAACTGCACGCCTCACATCTGAATTGCTTTTGATCGTTGGCACCGTCGACACTTCACTCTCAGCTGAGCTAAGCTCACCTATATACACTAGTAGTCTTAAGACTACCCGATGATCGTCGGATCCTTAGGCGCAGATTGGCCCCATGGCCATC
>JABAJS010000104.1:0-39254 GCA_018221635.1 Tephrocybe sp. 10521TJB | reverse complement strand
ACACCCCTTGTATTACTTAGGGTTTCGGAGGGCGAAGCTGTTTCTTTACATCGACTAATCTAGCAACTAATGCCAAATGTATTTGTATCGTGTTACCTACACAATGTACAATGGTCCGCTCAAATACATTGTTCTATTTCTTACATTACTGAAGTGCACCTGGAAGGCTTGAACAAAAACAAAAGATGCAATTGTTTCTATCCGAGGAATCACGTAGAATTACAATGTGTCACTGGTGGTACATAGATAGGCCTATCCAGAAATCTCTTGATCAGTCAAAAACCGCAACAAATTCTCAACAACCGTCTTCGGCGCCTCCTGCTGTACCCAATGGCCCGCCCCGTCCACTAAAACAAAGTCCTCGTCCCGCATCCTGGCACACGTCTCTTTCTGCATCTTCTCCACAGCGCCTGGTAACTGATAGACCCCCCAATCCCTGTTCCCAGAAAGGAACATAGCAGGAACCTCGATCTTTTTCCCTGAAAACACCTTCAAGTCCTCCGACCACCTCACGTCCACTGCACAACGGTACCAGTTGAGCCCACCTTGGAATCCCGTCTGTGCATATACAGTTGAGTATACACCGAGTTCTTCCTCCGTGAGCCACGAATTACTAGCAATTTCCTCCGCAGACGGGGCATCGCGAGCAACGGTCTGGGGCATCGTCTCCTTGAGATGCATGACATAGTACAGCGGCAGCTCCGCGAGTGCCGACGCAGAGAACGCAGGGAGGCGATGCGGCGTGTTATTTTTCCAGTCACCGCTCTTAACATGATAATACGCACGAAGGAACGCGTGGAGCCCTTGTGGAGGATAACTCATTGCGGTGTTGGCCTCAGGCGTGGAGAAGTGAGCAACATAATGTTTTCGCGGAGGCGTTAGAACGGCAAGTCCCTCTACCAACGCTTTGTACGGAGATTCGGACTCCGGGAGTGTGGGTGGGGCGGGGGCGCCGGTATATGGTGTACTCATGAGGACAACGGATTTGAAGATATCGGGTCGAATGAGCGCGCAGTGCCCCGCGACGTGGGAGCCAAAGTCATGACCGATGACCGCCGCAGCGGAAGTGTAGCCTAGGGCATACACGAGCGACACGATATCAGTAGCGAGGTTCAGCATACGGAAGGGCGCAAGGTCACTGTTATAAAGGACGGTGTCGTTCTTGGTCCGGGTACCACGGCGTTTGGTGTGCCCGTATCCACGCTGGTCAGGCGCAACGACGTAGTAGCCAGCATTAGATAGTGGAACCATGACTTTGCGCCATGAATACGCCAGCTCTGGGAAACCGTGCAACAGGACGAGGAGCGGTGGCTGAGAACCATTTGTGGGAATGCTAGGGTAAGCTTCGAAGATATGAACATCCAGGTCATTTACGAGCAAGTGTCGCGACTTGATTATGGAAGGGAGGTTGGGGTAATGAGTGTTGGAGGACATGTCGCGAGAGATGGGCAAACGAGATTCAAGAAAGGATATGCTCTGGATATGCTTAGGAATTAGACGACGAATCACTGATCCGTTGTGGACGGGAGTCAAGCGTCACTCCACTTGCAGATACGAATACGAGTAGAGCTCATGCTCAATGGCAAACTGCTTATTCAAATTAGTCGTGAAAGGGCTTGGGCACGAGCAATCTTGAGACAACTTTGAGAAGCAAGCAAAGATGAGGGATGGTAGAAACTGTCAAAGCTGTGTGACAGACCTCTTCCGGAACTCAGCTTCACGCAAATTTGCTAGAGTGACGCATTTTCAGTATAAAAAAGAGCAACAAAATGGCAAAGGGAACTCGTCTTCCATACGCTTTTGACGCACTATTTCCATGTAGATTCCCTAATCTCTGGACGGAACATACTTTTCATGTCATTGACACGTGCGTGAATCTTCCTCGACCGCTCCTGTATTTGTATCTGCTGGTATTTTTGTTGTATAACGACAAATGGCCCAAGGATGTCAGTGCGAAGATGTGGTATGCAAGTAAACGAAAGCTGCACGTGCCAGACTCTTCAGACGCATCTACGCGTGTTTAAGATCCAAGATAAGATTTAGATCCATTTTGCGGCAAAGAAAACTGCAAATATGAGGAGATGCGGTATTCCGATTAGCCAGGATAATGAAATGATAAATCGGATACAAGTAAGTACTATACATACTGCCAGAACTAATGAGAATTGAAGCACGTCTATTTCACAATCTCGTCAACTTTGGATCGGTTGATGCAGAATCCCTATAAGTATCAGTACAAGCCAAATCTGACATGGTCGAGATAACTCACTGGCGTTACCCACTCCTTGCAGCCGCAACAGACTCCAGCCCAATCATAATTTCCCAACTTTGCACCGCACTTGGGATTGGGGCAAATTATTTTCCCCGCAAGTTGCCCGGACGAAAGGAAGGGTTCCATCCACTTCATCTAGCATATCGTCATGAGAAGAGTAATATACGTGGGCATAATGACATACAGGTTCAACAAAATAGCCTGAACACTTGGAGTTTGCGAGTATTGGTGCACTTTGAGGCGCTATAGCTTTTGACGATGGCAACATTGGGGTTATACCGATTCCATGAGGGCCACTATGCGATGGAGCGCGTAATGCGGCCAGTTTGGGGTTTGTATAGAGCTCCGCTACCAAATCTGAGGGGCTAATGAAGGTCGTCGGAAGCGTATTTTCAATTGACTGCGTAGACGATGAATTTTCCCTCGATATAAGTCCGAAGGTCTCAAAAGGATACTCTTTGGGCTCGCTAGGAGCAGGTGAGACGACTGCATCTGACATTCGACGCCCGATAAGTTTTGCAGTTTGGTGAGAAATCTCCACAGAATTTTCAGCCATGCTGACGGGTGAAGTAGTTTTTTCTGGGGCAATCAAGGGCTCTTCATCGTCGCTTTCCAACGCTGAACTTGACTGATAATCCCCCTCGGCGTGTGGAATCTCAGGGAGTATTCGAAGGGGGGCTTTGTTACCGGAAGAACGGCGGCTGATCGAGGCCGAGCGTGCAGTGGGCTCAGTATCCATAGATGACATGGTCAAAGAATCGCCAAGACCCAGTTGCGATGGGCGACGTCGTGATTCAGCAGTTACGTTGGTCGTCCCACCGTTCAACGATCGTGATTGAGAAGTTGAATGAGGCCGCGCTGAGAGAGAAGGGCGCCGCGAACCTGCAGGTGTCATCATAGCCGGGGTTGCGGGACCTAATTGGCCATGGTCGAGCATATGTTCTCTCGTGGCTAACTCGTGTCTGCAAGGGATGAGAAATAATCAAATATATAAAACGCGCTGCTTGACTAACCTGCACATTTTGCATCTTATCCGTCTGCGCGGATATCCAGGGGTATTGGGGACGGAATCGGTAGGTGTGTGTGGATATTTTGCAAACATATCTGTCTCTGGAAGCGAACCATCACCATCTACAATGATTAGATCGAGAAAGGTCATCAGTTCTTTAGGGCCGACCCGATGGCTAGAAATCTTACTCATGACTTCGTCAAGTACTCGCTCCATATAGTATAATCTCGTTTGCTTATCGCGTCGTGAGATGTTGAACTGGGCTTTGTGGAAAATTTCTAACTGCCGAAGAAACCCTTCGTTTGGCCTAAGGCTAGCATCAGCCAATATGATAGTTGGGTATGGAAATTTCGTACTCACTCTATGCTTGGCCGAGCACGCCTGATCATCTCCAATGCTGACTCCCTATCCATGTTTTTGCTGTACATTAGGTAGGCAGCGACAACGGTAGCGCTACGACCTATTCGCAAGGTCTTACTTTCAGAATGACAAGCGATTGGGGGCGGCAACGTACTGACGCCTGCATGACAGTGAACCAGGACCCCTCGTCCTTTACTGAGTTCTGCTTCGATGAAATGGATCGAAGGAAGTAGATGCTGAAGAATATCCGTATCTTCAGTGTCATCCAAAAGTACTTGGTGTTTAATAAACGTCTGCAAAGACAACAATTTATGATAGAGTTCTGTCATCTTGTGGCCCTTCGTGCAACAGGCATAGCTGCATACCTCCTTAATGGTTAGCCTTCCACGCATGGCTGATAAAATGCTGTATATTCCATGCCCTCGAAGTTTTTCGACGTCAAGAGCGCTTGCAAGGTCGCCGATCCATAATCCTGGTGTCACTTCATCCATCGACATTTCGTAGAGTGCCAGTAAGTGGTGAAACGTAAGATGAAAATGAATTCAAAAGCGCGTCGAATGTTGGGTGGAAGGCTTTCTTGAAGACTCAACAGACACGAAGGCAGAGGGCAGTGGTGTTTGGCGGTAATGTAGTCAAGACAAATGGTAAGGAGTCAAATAGGGAGAGCAAAAGTGTTGAGCCGAGCCGTCGCTAAAAATAGAACCACTCCTACATATGCATCTTTGCTGCGCCAAAAAGATCAAACACAAAAAGAAATTTCAATTGTGCGAGGAAAAATTTATCGATATAAAATTCAATAGAAACTTCTGTTCAGAATCTCCTAGAGATACTACTGGTTCAGTTCAACGAAAATATTTATGAGCCCAGGGCCATGCTGCATTCAAGGTTGCAAAGGTTAATTAGTGAATTACAGTTGTACAAGACACGTACCGTCCCAGTCCGGCAGTATCGCCATTGAAGATATCCTGGTCACCAGGGTTGGTACCAGAGTCGGCATACTGCCAGAAAGTTGTGTAGCTATGGCGAACCATTGAGCTCAGAGTAGTCAACTGATTGAGAAATATGTGCTTACGCCCAGCCAGCGGGGAGAGTTCCGATAGAAGAAGCGTAGCGGGCGATCCACAGTGGGTTGTTGTTAGCGAAGCTATCGTTGTTGTCCGTGCAGGTGGTCCACCAATCAGTGGTAGTATAGATAACTGCAATGTTCAAGATACTTGAGTACGATCTCCGTTTATACATAGCTGTTTATTTATCACGGACCGGGATAGCGGCCCGTTGCGGCGAGGTAGGTGCTGGAGAAGTCCTTGATCCAGGCGACCATAGCAGATGCGCTCAATCCATAGCAGGTGGCACCATCAGGGTTGTCTGCGGTTTGACCATATCAACCATAAATCAGTGAAATAAGGATTGCAAAATTCACATTCAATGTCGAGGGCTCCAGGAAGAGTGATGCCATCAGCAGACCATCCACCTCCATGTGCAAGGAAGTAGGTGGCCTGGGTAGCTCCGGAAGATTCGTCGGGGTGGGCAAAATGGTAGCCACCACGAATGATGCCAATGTCGGTCGCACCAATGTACTGACTGGAGAAGTAGGGATTGATGTAATCTGAGGGTGATTTTAAAGATCGACTTCATCATGGGAAGAATAGAAGAAAAACACACCGGTTCCCTCTGTAGCCTTGATATATGCGAACTGGACGCCGTTGGCCAGGACGGTATCCCAGTCGATGTCAGGCTGATAGTCAGAGACGTCAATACCCTGTGGTGCGGCCGCGTTTGCGACAATGACAGCGAAAGCAAGAGTGACAACTGAAAGCAACTTCATTTTGAAGTCCGGGAGAGCCCTGGTATGAAGGCCAAGGTTCTCTGGCAGATTTATAGTCCAGCCCGCACCACAGAAGTGCGCAAATTGATCAAGGCGTACAACGACCCATGCGGGGGCTTGAACACGCTGGATCTTTGATTGACAGGGAGAGCTTATGGTAGAACAGGAATTGGAAATTGGATCGAGTCTGCCATGGTCAAGCAACGTTTGATGATCGTTATATTTTTTTTCCAAAGAGAAACATGACGCATTCCTTCGTTGAACATGAACATGACGGGAAGAAGATCGCTCGTATGGCCAAGTCGCTATCAGTGTACACACGCACCTTCTGCTTCAGCGCACATGCGGCAGCGTCATACGACCGGCGAACCACGTTCAGATATTGTTTTACCAGCGAGTACTCCACTGATTTGATTTCGAAGCCAGAATCTGTAAACGTGGTAGACATGGAAACCCAAAAGTGACAGCCCTATTAGAGTCGCGGAGGTCAAATTCGTCAGTACCGCAGTCTAATGGCAGCGTGACGGGCGCAAGACGGGCGTCCTGGACACGGTAAGTAAATGTGAAGAACAGGTTTGACGGGTTCTTGTTTTCAACCTGTAGCGCAAGATAAGGGCTGGGAATGGAAGAAATCAGCACAGAACCTCGCGGGATTCAATATTGATATTATCGCGAAGCCTAAGACCACTTGCTGCAGCTTCTCGGACTTGTTGCGACAAATCCACCCTAGATAGATGCGCGCTTTGTTCTGCTGCAGCTTTTATCAACGTCGAGTAATGGTCAGCAAGTGGCGTACTTGTGCTCGTACTTTGTCAGGGCCAGTGAAGGGGTACACCTCCCAGCCGGGTGATCCTCGGCGTGTGACTTGTGAACGTGCTCACTGGAAGTTGTAAGGTGGGATGCAAACGATGAATCGGGGGCACGCCTGAGATGTGGCATATGGAAAGACATACCAAATAAGAATTTGAACATGCATTGACCTGCATGACCTGATGCGTTCGGATGATTTGGCGCTCTACGAAGGGAAATGGTTATTCCTGTAACGCCGGAGGCTGAATACCACAAGGTCATGACTGGGACCAAAAAAGAAAACCGCGTGTTGCATACACAGGCACAGGCTCTTCGTACACCAATAGATGCGCATCTTTCGTTGACACGAATTACCGAAATGAGGTTCAAACGTTCGCATCTGCGCAGTTTAGCATCGGTTACCTATGCGCACACTACACAGTCGACTAATCAACGTGTAAATATTTAAAGAACCGTTGATGCACGTACTACTAGGTGGATTGAAAGGACGACATAGACAGACCAAACCATGGGTGCGTTACCTCGGAGAGTTAGATCTACATAACGAGCTGTTAGAATTATATGGGGAGGTGATGTTCAGCTGAGTATTTGGTCCCATCGTCCCAACCTGACAGTTGAACATCCTTGATAGGGTACTAGTTTTCAGTATGATTTGGAGTGAACAGTAGCTTGGGAGATGGAGGCGCGGTGATCAGCGTACATCGCTACACATTTGAACTTGGTTGGCATAGTCTCCCTAAACAAACAGTATCACGGTCAGTCGTTCCTCCTTTCCGCGGACTGGCTGGATTTTGTGGGTGGACAACTGGGAAGTTCCGGAGGTCGGACCGATTGAGAGTTGATTCAGAACTTCTTCATGCTCGAAAGCCAGAAGGCGGCTCTAGACGATAGATATGCACCATCCCGGGGTAACGCGTGAATTTCTACTAATTTCTGCAAAGTATCCACTGTACTGCAAGTAAGCAGTGCAGGTAACATATTTTCTAGCCGAAAATTAACATATCTAAAACGTTACAATTTAGCTGCCTATGGATTGTAACTTTAGCGGTTTGCTGTTTGACGCTCGACTGCAGCTTGTGCTTGCATAAACACATGCCATTGGATGTGTGGTGGGCCGGGGACTTCGTAGAAGGAAAACTGGACGAAAACGACCCTCTCTACCGTTTGGCTCTCTATTCAACCACCAACCTACCTTTCTCTTCTCCTGCTTCAGAATTTATTGGACAGATATCCCTGGCTTGTGTCTACTCTTTGAGAGCATCAAGAAGGCACCGCCGCCTGCCATGTACCCCAACGGCGCATCACGCCATATGGACATACTCGTACTCTTCGCCAGTCACTTGGCAGCTGGGATCCGTAGATAGTCGAGGCCCTACACCAATGATCAACATCGGCTGGATTAAATGAAAACCAACCAAAACGCGGGTGGATTATCTCAGGCGTCCTGTCAGACTCCTTATTGATAAATACTTATCCCGCTGCCGTTGCGTCTTCCAACCTTGTGCATCCCATGCAAACAAATGTGAGGTCGGACTCTGTTATTTCATCAATCAGCGACTTACACTTCCGGTAGATGTTTGATGACTATTAGATCAACGCCTACACAGAAGGACATACATTCCATCGCAACCAAGAGCATCTGCAGGCCGCGGCTCTCCCAGATGTAGGGAACATCAACATCACGGGGAGAAGCGGAATATGATAAAAGTCAGTCTCGTAGAACTTGTGGTGCGTCAACTTCCTTGGATCTAACTGACTAGCCTATTCATGACAAAATCAAGAAGACATAAATCACTCAAGCACCTTGCTGCACGGCGACCTCCTGCGAAGGCAGAGGTAGATAAGCCTACTTCTTTCCCACAGCAAGGAACTCAAGGCGGATTGCTTGTCACCGATGAACTTGAGAAGGCCATTGCAGGATACAAATCCCTAGTTCAACAGATTGTCGAGAACTGTCGCCGAAAGAACAAGAAGTTTAGGTCAGATTGCATAGCCTGTTGTGTGTTGTCGGCTGATGAGAGTCTGTTTTCTAGAGATGTTGAATTTGATCTAGAGCTCGACAGAGAGCGATGTCTGCATGGTATTCGGACGGCACAGGATACAGAACAATATAATCCAGCAGATGTTCAGCGGGCGAGTCAGATCTTCGAAAAGCCGCAGTTTTTCGTTGATGGTGCCGACTCCAACGACATTGCTCAGGGCATGTTGGGCGATTGTTGGTTTCTGTCTGGATTGGCCACTGTCGCGAATGATTAAAAACTCATCGAGAAACTTTGTGTTTCGGTAAGTTGCTCTTGTGGATGTATCTCTGCCTGCTACTTGATCTGCCTCCCTGCAGCGCGACGAAGAAGTCGGGGTGTACGGATTCATCTTCCGTGACACCGCCTGGGTTGTGGTGGTTGTCGATGAGTAAGTTGATCCCGATTATCAAAAGCAGCAGCTAATTCGATATTTTCCACAGCCTTCTCTATACCGCCATCCCGAAGTTCGAAGAGCTCACTTACGACGAACAGCAGTTATATCACGGGGATAAGGATGTATATAATAAATCGTCCAGAAAACATGGCCAAAGTTTGTACTTCGCAAAGTCTGGGGGGAGTGGAGAAACCTGGGTGCCTCTCATCGAGAAAGCTTACGCCAAGCTTCATGGAAGCTATGCATCATTATCCGGAGGGCTGACAGGTGAAGCAGTTGAAGACTTGACTGGGTAGAGCCACATTTTAGCCGTTTTCGAGCCATTCCTAACGACCATCTCATTCAGTGGTGTTACCACCTGGATTCATACAAAGGTTAGTAATTGACTGCTCAACATGTGGTTTGTTGCTGATCATGCTATAGGACATCCTTAGCCCTGAACACTTCTGGAAAGAAGACCTCCTTCAAACAAATCACGGCAAGCTCTTTGGGTGCTCTTTCGGAAACCTTGACAACTCTCGTAGTGGAAATCCTGATCCTAACGTCAGCGGGCTTCTAGGAGGCCATGCATACTCAATCCTTCGCACTGTCGAGCACAACGGAAAACGTTTTGTTGTTATCCGAAATCCATGGGGAAAGTCTGAATGGACCGGACGATGGTCGGATGGCTCAAAGGAATGGACCAAAGAATGGTTGGGCGCGCTTGATGCGCTAGGACATTCATTTGGAAACGATGGCCAATTTGTCATGGAATGTAAGCCCTATGCCTTGTTAACTCGTCTCGTTTTGACACTGTTGAATATAGATGACGACTTTCTCGAAGCCTTTGAGGAAATCGAAAGGACGATCATCTTTGATTCATCTTGGATCATGTCTTCACAGTGGCTGGAGATTTCTCCACGCCCCATTTTTTCGGATTGGGGTTACGGTGATGTATCTTGTGCGTTCTTCTTCACACGTCTCTCGTTGTCGTACCCCTTACGACACCGATAGTCACATTCTCCATCCCGAAGGCGACGTTTGCTGTCGTTGTCCTTTCAAGTCTCGATACGAGATACTATAAGCCTTTGGTCACTGCCCATATTCATTGGAAATTCGATTTTGTCATCTTTCGAAAGGGAGAGACTAAAGCCATCGAGTCTTCCGAGCCATCTAGTTGGGGCCAACGAGGCACCAATGTAGAGACCCATCTCGATGCCGGTGAATACGTGGTCCATGTGAGGATGTTCACCCACTAAACTGTGCTCCCTTGTTTAAAGTCGTGGTCAGGTACGCTTCGAACGCAGCAATGTGAGAGTACTTGACGAGTCTATGGGGGTGCGTCACCTTTGTATTCCGCATGCATAGATCTCATAATTCATGAGCAGCCAGACTATCAGTGGGATGAACGTACCGTCTCGCGTGTTTTAGCAGATAAAACGAAGAGTCGCTCGATCGCCTCTAGTACGACATACCTATTTCTCACATTCTTGATTCTCATCTACTGATTTTCAGATGTCCAGGAAAGGTCAGTCTTGACAGAATGGCCAACGACATGAACTCACAATTCGCAGCGAAAAAGCAACGGTTCCCTCCATTCCCCTTGACACCCTTGCGGGACAAGATCTTTACGAGCTCGAGATCAAGATGATGAAATTACTGGAGCAACAATATGCAGCACGACATCCAGTGGAATATATGAAATGGGCGAGCGAGTACGCAACTCCCTCAGGTACAATGGAGAGTAGTGTGGGCACCGAGGTTAAGGAAGTAGGCAAGGGTGAACATAACCTTTTCTTGATGCGACGAGGATCGTTGAATGTTGCTATTAACCGATAGATCTGAATGAAACCGATCAAGCGTCAGGAGGGATTGAGAAAGGAGTAGATGAAGGTTTGCATCATATACACTTGAATGCAATGACAAGACGCTGAAACACCTATAGGTGTAAAAAAAGCAAGCGAAGACGGTGATAATGTGGAAAAAGAAACAGACAAAGGTGAGAACAGCGTTTACAGAATGATGACCAAAACAACGAACAAATTTATAGATGCGAAGGAAGCAAGTGACTCAACCCATGTGGTGACAGCGGACGAAGGTGTGCTTGATACTACCCAGGCTGAAGACCATTCAGTTTCAGCTGGCGAGGAACACAACAAGGAGAAGACTGAAGCCTCCCACGAACCTGTTTCTGGACTACAATTAGTAGATGATTTACTTTATATTGGGTTGCGGTTGTACACGCAAAACTCACCGGCTCACATTGGCGGTCAGTTGAGGTCCGAGGCCACTTCAGCCTTCTCGAGGCTTTCTGTCCCGTTTCAGGCAAAGGCCACAATAACTAGCTCATAATTGATTAGAGGTTGAAATGCAACATTATTCCTAGTAACTGCTATGCTCAGTTCTATGGTCGACATAGTACTTACGTATGGTGCAGGCCCTTGTATGTTTTAATGCATTTGTTCGATCCTTGTTCTAGATCTGCCATCTTCAACCGACTTGCACTTCAAGTTAGAGCGCGTCACTCGTAATCAATATCAGATAGCTCATATAGGCTCGTTGTTCACGCTTGAGATCTTGATTGATCATTCATTGGCTCCTGGCAATGGGACATCCTGAAACTACCACTTTTAAGTCAACTTCTTGCGCCCTAAAAAGGGCATCCTTTAGGCACGCTGAACGTCTTGAATCTTAACAAAAATTTTGGCTTATGCGCCGGTAGAGACATTTATTGTCCTTTTTTTTTTTTTAATTGATGCACAAAGATCTATATGGGAGCATAATTTGAGTGGCACATATAGGTTTGTGATCGCGCCGCGCCACAGACCTTTATCATCGGCCCTGGCGGCCCGGCTTTTTGAACACATACCATCCCCGATGTACTTATTACACGAGAAAGGTGCCACCGGCTCGTCGAAAAATTCTAACTTATTTATCAAGCTATACTTTCCAACAAATTCACTTCTTATACCTGCTCTTGAGGCTGAGCCATGAATACCGGATGTGACATGTCGCCATCATTGAACCGGACCCTGGCGTGACAATAGACAATCACCTTGTTTTAACCATGGTTATACCTCTCTAGTTGGCTCTGCAATATCTCGAAGATTTGCTTTGAAACATGTTCGACGATAACCTCACCCTCTGTGTACCCCGCGTGTCCTCGGGCCAGGACCCACACCAGCCGGTTCTTGTCAAGTCAAAGATACAGTCCCAGTGCCCACCGAATCACGTTCTAATCAAGGTGGACCGGTTTGGATTCTCGGCCAACAACATCACGTACCAGGCGTTGGGAGAGCATCCTCATTTTAGGTGCTTAGAACCTTTCCTTCTTCATATGTGCCTTACCTAGAGTCGGACATATCCTAGATACTTCGATTTCAATGATCCACCAGAAGCAGGGCTCGTATCTCCCAAAACGCACGGGCTGTTTCCCGTATGGGGCTTTGCAACAGTTTTGAAGTCGAGCCATCCCAAAATCCACGAAGGGGAGCGTGTGTATGGCTACTTTGCACCAACGCGGTATCTTCTTCTACCCGTGTCCCCGGCTAATGTGAATAAGCACGCCTTCTACGTTCCTCGGCCCCATCTTCCCGCAGGTGCGCCTTCTACAATCGTTTCCTTATATGTACAAGCTTATATTTTCCTCTAGATCGCCGCCCTTACAACCAGATCCAACGTTGCGCCGCCGATCCTCAGTATGCCGCCGACCCAGTAATCGAAGATCTCACCATGCTGTACAGACCTCTATTCTGGACCTCGTACTGGTGCGAAGACTGGCTGTTCTCTTCCAACTACCGTGGAGGCGCCTCCACCATTCTCATCTCCTCCGCGTCTTCCAAAACCGCGTTTTGCCTTGCATACCTTATCAAGAAGCGTATCTCTCGAGGAGATCTCAGTCGGGATGTACGCATCGTTGGCCTTACTTCCAAGGGGAACATAGAGTTTACGAAACGTTTGGGGCACTACGACGAAGTGCTTGAGTACAGCTCGTTTACGTCTGGCGACGCGTTCCAGTTTCGCGGAGAGCCTCAGCCGTGGATTTACGTCGACGTCGCGTCAAATGATTCCCTCAATCAACGTATCCGAGCACATTTCGCCTCACCCTATTCACCACGCCTTGTTACCTGTGTCGGTCTCGGCCTGACAAACCTTTCGCCGGGTGACGACTCCATTGACTGGAGTGCAAACACCTTCGAAACGTCTTCCACCCCAGATGTAAGTGCTTTGACCTCCCGGTTTTGGCCCAGGTTCGAGAATTTTTTCATGCCGGAGTGGTTGGATGTGCGTAAGCACCAGCTACCCGTTAGCGAGATATTCAGACGGCAGAATGAAGCTTGGGCAGCGCTGATGGAGGATTGTAAGGGGTGGGTGAGAATGGAGAGGGTGTATGGAGGGGCGGCGGTGAAGAAGGCGTACGAGGAGGTGGCGCAGCGGGGACTAGGCCCGGATCGTGGGCTTATTTGGAGCTTGTGGGATAACGATGAGGGAAGGACGTGGGTTAGGTCGTACCTTTGATTGGCCAGCCATGGCAGACTTCATTCTTCTCATCATATTCTACTTCAGGCCTGAGACTGGTAGCTTGCTCAACATATACTTAGCTCATGTGGTCGATCGACTTTCGGTCAAGTTCTGTATGCCCAGGTGATTGGGCTTGTGACCCATCTCTAGTCTCATTTGGGCGAAGACATAGCCTCGTTTTGTGGTCAGACGACCGGGGTGCCTCAGATTGCCGTCATCAACTTGAAAGGTGTGGCTCCATTGTGTATTAGGCTGATCATGATATGAATGTATGTAAGACTATCTGCGGCGCTTGCCAGTACTTGAGAATTACCCGAATTTCGCTGTTCTCCGAAATGCATACTCCGAGGCTGTTCAATCTGAAGCGCAAGTCTATCCATCAGGGTCAATGTGTAATAGACGAAGCCGAACTACGCCACGGTCATCGCACAGACACTTCGTATGACAACATATGTTACGATCAGCAATCACGAAGTGTCCAATGTCCATGGGTTGGTGTCATGGCATGACCGTACTGTTTGTTATACTCGATCTATGACGCGGGCCCAATTAGCCGACATTGCGGTATCGACGTATAGCTCGTTGGAGCCTTTGACGCCCGGGTGACCGCATGAGAGATCAACTGCATTGAGCGTATCGGAACCAGGGACTCGGTGACTGTGAAGCCGCTGAAAAACAACGGAAACAAATAGAACAAGATTTTGCCGTTCTTGCGCCGGACATGATGGCAGATCGACGACCCACGTTGGGCTCGCGTGAGGGCTGTCACTTGTCAAGCCTTTTGGTATCGATTTGGAGATAACATGGCGTCAAGCTCGACGGGGCCCGGATATGGCTCGGGATTACCTTGTATGGAGTGAATAATTATAATATGCGTGCCAGTGTGGAGAAGTGCCTGGCGCCTATAACTAGTTTAGTGTGCTAGGACGCGAGAAGGACAGAGAAGAGGCTGCGAAGAGTGGCGCAGAATGCATTATTTGAGGTTTAGCAAGTTTTGACTACACACGTCTAGACAATGCACAGCTACGGGTGATCGACCAAAGCGATGAGGAGAAATGTGATCGGGCGGAGCCCAAAGTACAATGATGACCGACCTGAGGGACCCCGGATACTGCTTCAATCCTGCTATGCTAGTTGGATCACGAGTGGTAGTGGTGGAGCGCGAATAGCAATTGAGAAAATGGAAGTGTCAAAGCTCGACGCGGGTTCCGAGGGCATGCAGCTCGGTATTACGACGGTTTCTCGAGAAGAATGTAATGAGAAGCCCGTGTCTGGGCCGCCGGCGACAAGCTTGTCACCATCGGTACCGCTGATCGACCTAGCACTGGGTCCAATGATGCTAATTAAGGTGGCTTTGGCGTTGAGCACAGCTACAGGATGGCGCTAAACGCTCTGAAGAGACTAGGACCGGGTAGAGGGATCCCGGGGATGGGGCGGTGGGCGGAGCAAGTATCGGGGGTCCTGCATCTGATCAGTGTACAAAACCCACGCGGCAGCCACGAGAGCACTTGTCAGTTTCCACGCGATCGAGGAACAACTCAACCCCTTCGTCTCGTCTTTCCTCCGTACCCTCCCTGCCTCCACACAAATATACCCTCTATATATCTCTCAGTACTCAACGACTGGCCATGTGCGGTGGCATCACGAACCACCATCCTCACTTCGTGGGAACTCCTTCAGCACGGCAGCACTGGCGGCGACGAAGCGCAGATGTGGGCGGCTTGCATCTCGCGATGGAGAATAGTGGTCATGGACAGGGATGGGTCGGTGAATCGGGAGAACTTCTGTCGTGCGTCTTATTTTTTTTTTGTTCCATTTATCACTGAAAATATATCCTATCTCAGAACGAAATTCGCCGAGCTACTAGTCGATATGTACACCTCGACTCTCCACACGGTCAATGACCTTGGATCAGAATTGTATGTCCATCTATTACCGCAGTTTAACGACACATTTACGGTGTGCAGCCATCCCGCCGACTTGCCTACTCAGACTCGAGCAAGGCTCATCAAATCTATGGAAAAATGGGAGTTTGAGCCGCACAAGTTACCAGAAGAGGAACTGCTAGCTTGCACGCTGATCCTATTCGAGGTGCTATACCGTATAGAGGGCATGGAGGAAGCCATCGGTGTCTCAATGGGTGCGTTCTTCTCGGAGTCCTATTTCCATCCACCTCGTCCTCAAATACCTGCCGGCCCCTAGAACAAATCACCCCATTTGTACATCACCTCCGGCGTATATATCGACTCGAAAATTCATACCACAACTTCGAGCATGCACTCGATGTACTTCAGGCCATATATTCGTACCTGCGATCTGCCGGGATCGTCCCGCCGCTGTCAATACTCCACAAGCCCGGACGAATGTGGAAATCAGGGAGAACGGACGACAGCGGGGCACTGATCACTTGTTTGGGCCTCCATGACTTGTTTGTAATTTATATTGCTGCGATTGGACACGATGTTGGGCACCCAGGGTTTACAAATACCTTCATGGTGAGTCACTTGTTTTCCCACAAGACTATATTGTTCATCCGTTTCTTATCGGGCAGAAAAACGCATCAACGCCACTTTCGGAGGTGTATGATGGAAAGTCCGCGCTTGAGCAGATGCACTCACAGCTCCTGCTGCGCGTAATGCGCTACCACGGACTGGGTGTTGTACTGGATCATCCCACCACAGGATTTTATGTACGGCGGTTGCTTTGGGAAACTATTCTTGCAACGGACATGAGTGTACATGATCAGTTCATGAAAAACTTGAAGGGGTTGATTGATGGGCAAGCTAGCCCAGTGTGCTTCCGCCAATCCATCGCTTGCCAGCTTCTGATGAAATGCGCAGACATCAGCAATCCCGTACGTTCCCGTTTTCCTTTCTCAAACGATCGACTCACCTTCACATCTCATGACGCGTAGAGCCGACCATACCGTGTTGCAAAGCATTGGGCTTCGGCTTTGATGGAGGAGTGGTCCTCACAGGCTCTTTATGAAAAATACCTAGATCTCCCTACGACTGTACAATCAACCGATTCCCCTATCAACGAAGCAAAAACTCAAGTCTTCTTCATCTCCACGTTTGCAAAGCCCCTCCTAGACCTCTCGATCCAGGCTATCCCAGGCAAGTCACGTCTAGCAGATCGTGTCATTTGATTGACTGACGCCGCCCTCTCCCCCTCAGAGATGAGAATCTTTGCCGATCAATGTACGACGAACCTTCGGATATGGACAAAAAGGCAAAAGTATCTTGAGATGAACCAAAACGAGCGTGACAGTCAATCTTCGACGATCCCACGACATCCTGACGACTATATGAACGCATTTCCCCTTACACTCCCTCCTACTCACCGTAACCCTCACCCCGAAGACCAAGACCTTGCTCCTCCCTGGTCTACACCTTACTCTCGCTCGTCCGAATCCTCCTCTAGCGCATCGGACTCGGCCCTCTGTTCCCCGTCCGGCTCCGTCACTTCTTTCACCTTTTCACCGGCGTCTGAGTCGTCCAACTCGAACCAATCACACCCTCACTCTACATCCAATCCAACTAACTCAACCTCACACTCTCACCCGCGTCCACCCTCCAGCGCAAGCATCCTCGGCCCTCTCCCCCCTCCGCATTCGCCAAACTCCATGGAAGGACACGCCGCGATTCGCGCAGCGGGCAGGCTTGGTATTCGAAAACAAAGAAGCATGAACCGCAACTCGTGGTCGCCCTTCTCGAACTCCGCGCCAAACCAACCTCCGCCGCCTATTCCTATCCCAAAGTCTACCGTGACACTCCTGGTAGCAACGCCACCTACCATGTTGCCCGTGGAGAGGGCCGTGCCGAATACCATTGTGATTAGCCCCATCCAGGGGAAGTTGCAAACGACTTAGAGGTGTCTGGCACTAGGCGCAAGGCGCTAATATATTCCTTTATCTTTGGTTGCTCGGCTGAGCTGGCCCCAGAAGCGGGTCTGGGTATGGTCCGGGAAGACGCTGAGTTGGTTCTTGTGAGGGTGTTCAGGGACAAGTTGACCGTGCATCGATTGTCTCCGCCACAACCCATGTATATCTATCATCTCCCTCGGCTCCGCCTCGTACACCCGAGGTCGCTTCCTTTGTCATTTCTTGTGTTTCTATAGCTCGATTTTTCTCACCCATGACGGTAGTGTTGTACATTCGCCCTTCCCTCCCTGCCGCAGTCGCTGTGGACATTGTGTAGCTTTTTTGCTTTGATGGATCCAGTCATGTACACACCTAACTGTATAACTAGCATATCGGCACTCCATCTGCTTGGCTGCACGTTCGTTGTGATGAGCGCCTAAACGGCGACGTGATTGTTATGAATACAAGCTAATACAAGCCGTCGGCAAGTGCACGTGGGCGTCTCAGGAAAGTAGGACATCGGCAATGAAAGAGTCGGCGTTCATGGTCTTGCTCAGATGTATGTCCACTCGAATCACATACCACAGCCTCCCCACAGTGCCGGTCTCAGATACCAAGGTATGAATTCACGATTCCAGTTGACCTCCAGTCCTTATGGAAGCCAGGTTTACGACCACGCATCGATGCCAGTCAGGTCCCATCACCTATCGAGATAGTTGAAGAGGACCGGTTGAAATGGGAGGATCAGGCATATGGGACACTTCCAGGAAACTATGCGCCTGCTTCGACAACAGATTTTATTGCAATAGATCAAGGTACATCTCACAATACATGTGGTTTGGGACATTCAGACTCATCGCAATTGCACGCGCTAGGCAATTCTTCACCAAAATTCGCCCGTGTCACGACCTGGAAATTCCCAAGCACGTCCCGATTGGCTTCAGAATGCCAGATACCACTCGCAGCGGTGTTCCAGCCCTTTGCCGAGCTTGACCCTGTGGAAGAGCCCGTTCCGTTAGTGCATACAGAAGATTCCGGGCCTGCTCGGTGCGAACAGTGTCGTGCGTATGTCAATCCGTGGTGTAAGTGGACGGCTGGTGGGACACGGTGGAAGTGTAATCTTTGCGGTCATGAAACTGAAGGTGAGCCCCTTTGCACTAACCTTTGGTCTTACCTGACGCGTCTGCAGTTTCTGCCGAGTACTTTTGCAATCTGGATGTCAACCTAATGCGACTCGACCATCTACAACGGCCAGAGCTAAACAAAGGCACTGTTGATTTTGTCGTTCCAGAAGAGTATTGGGCGATCAACCCGCCAGAGGGTATAACTTTGCCGTACCAAACCGTATTGCCACGGAAATCAGGGCCCCGTGCACCAGAGCCAATGAAGTATATTTTTGCATTCGACGTTTCGTATGAAGCGGTACAATCAGGTTTCTTGCAGTCGGCTTGCGCGTGCGTTTCCAGAATACTTTTCGGCGGGACGACTGCGGACGGCGCGTCAATCGACGCGTGTTTCCCGCCAGAAAATAGCGTCGCGTTTCTGACATACGACCAGACCATACACTTTTACGATCTTTCAGTGCGCTTTACCACATTTCTTGTGCGGGGTTGTAGAGGTTTATGCCTATTCAGTCAGATTTTGCACCGATGTTGATCGTCCCAGACATCGAGGACGTCTTCGTTCCGTTGCAAAGAGGCCTCTTTGTGAATCCTGCACAACGTCGGTATGCCCTTTATCCGGACTCGTATGATACGTTTCTTATCGCTCTTGCCAGGGAGGTCCTTGAGTCATTCCTAGACGGATTACCAAATCGGTTCAGAGATGCATTAATGCCTGGGGCTGCATTAGGCTCCCTCTTGCGTTCATGCCTTGCTGCTCTCGTAAGTAATGGCAATGGTACACGATTGTGTCCCTGATATACTCTTCTTGCAAAGGCAGGGCATGGTGGCCAGGTTCTTGCATTCTCTAGCACAATGCCTACACTAGGCATGGGAAAAGTCAGCGGTCAACCAAGCGAGTCTGATCTTTTTGACACCGACAAGGAGCGAGTATTGTACCAGCCTCGAGACGAAACCTGGATTGAGATCGGCCAGGAGTGTGCCGTAGATGGTATAGGGGTCAATATGATCCTGGCGCCCAATAAATACATGGACATCGGTTCAATTGGTAGAGTTGCATTTTTAATACTCTCGAGGAAGTCCGAATTTATTTGAGCCTCCAGGCGTCGTGGCGTCGTCGACAGGGGGTGATCTGTATTTCCATCCTCGTTTCGACCCATTACGAGACGAAGCTGTGCTGGATTCCCAATTACAGCGTTTGATGCGTCGTATGCAGGGCTACAATTGTGTCATGCGGATACGATCTTCTAAAGGTTAAGGAGTCCCTTGTACTCACAGTAGATAGCCTCACCGTTTCTCCATAGGCATCAACGTAACCAGCACTCACTACGGCAATTTCTATCAGACTTCTCCCACTAATCTCGAGTTTGGTGTCCTTGACGCTGACAAGGCAATCTCTGTCGTCTTGGAACATTCTGGCCGATCTCTTTCTTCCAGAGATACAGTTTACTTACAATCTTCCGTACTCTATACTACCCTTTCTGGCGAACGGAGAGCAAGGATATGTAACCTTTCTTTGCAAGTTGCCGAATTAGCGGGCAACGTGTTCCAATTTGCTGACTTGGACGCGACTGTGTGTCACTTGGCTCGCGAGGGTACGTTAACCCCTTACGCTAATCGGCGCCTTGTCCTCATATTCCCCAGCATTAGCTCTTCGGTTGAAACAGAAGATGTCGCTCGTACGAGAAGAATTGACCGAAAAATGTGGTTCGCTGCTCCTTGGATACCGGAAGAATTGTGCGTCAGCATCAAGAGTTGATCAGGTATGCAAGTCTTCTGAATATCAGGCAACATGCACTACAAAATTTCTACCAGTTGATTCTTCCGGAAGTATTCAAGGCATTACCGTCGTATACTCTTGCTCTCTCCAAGACCAAACCTCTCAAAGGTACCTTGCACTAATTTCTAACTATTACTCATCCTGACAAGGTAACACTCAGGCTTGCATGTATCGTCTGATGCCCGTAATTATCATGCACACCGGATGAGTTCAATGTCTATTCGCAGTCTCATACATTACCTCTACCCCCAACTCATGGCATTGCACGACCTTGAGGATGATGCCGCGCTTCCCGATGAATATGGCAGGACACGTCTCCCTAGCGTCACGCGCAACTCCCATACATATATGGAACCTAACGGAATATACTTGATTGGTGTGGACCACTCTTCATTTTATGTATTTCTAGTCTTTGATCTCCTCGACTTCCAGACAACGAGGAATTGTCAATATTCTGGGTTGGGCACAGCGTTTCACCTCAACTACTATTAGATCTCTTCGGAGTTGACGATGTCATGTCATTGAATCCGGGTCTCGTGAGTATTTCAGCATTGTTTACTTCTACCACGTATCCTCAACGATTGTAAGGCACGGTTACCGGCTCTAGAGACTCGCTTGTCAACGCAAGTTCGAAACATCCTCACGCATCGTCACCTACGTCGAGGGCGAGTCACCAAACTTATGATAGCAAGGCAAAACCTCGATGCTTCAGAGATCGAGTTTAGTGACATGCTTGTCGAAGACCAGAACAATGGAAACCTTTCCTACACAGATTGTAAGTTCTGATGCAAACAAATTTATTTTCATTCTAACCGCATTGTGTAGACCTCGCTGTTGTGCACAAACAGATAACCAACGTGGTATGTGGTTCAGAAATTATCTTGGCTGTCTAAGTTCTGATATCAGCACAGCTCAAAAATGGAGGTTCTCTATCCAGTTCCTCAAGCATGCGAGGTGGCTCTCCCTGGTAACAGCATTACCCCCGCTATGTAGAGTTATTTGTATGTGAGACGAGACCATCCAGTTGATTTAATGCATGCAATGAGCGAAAACACACGAAACTACGAAGAAATACGGGAAGGAACGTAAATGTAGGTCATCACTAAAAAGGAGTGTAGAACAGAGCATAGCAAAGAGCAAGTCAGAGATAAGGGGCCCAACCAATATCAAGAAAGTACGATAAAGAAAAATTAGAAACGATTCGAGGGTCTATTCGTGTACCGGTACAGTTTTGTGAGATCGTCGCGAACCAAAACGAAGTTTTCCATCATCCCCGCGCCCCCAGGAGAAGATACCTCCCCCGCCATCATTTGAGTGCGCACTGCCAGTTCGAGAACGGAACGACCACGCTGACGGTGATATTGGACGCGAGGGGCCAGGGTCCCTACTAACAGGCTCCAGATGATCGTTGTTGTGTTGATGATGATGATGGTGGTGGTGGTGATGCTTGCCAGAATGGCCAACAGTGTGTCGCCCATCACAGCACGCGCGAACGTTCTCCAGGCCCTCATAGCCATCGTCTGACATGCCTTCTCCATGCAATTCGAAATCTAGCTCCTCTTCTTCGTGGCGTGGGACATCCACGAAAGATTTGGTGGGGCTGTATGGACTTTCGGGGCCCCAGCGCAGATACTCCGCCGCTGGAGTGCCTGACCTCTTGCCTATCGACCCTCTCGCTGATAATTGGGATCTGCTGCGTTGCCCACGCGGCGTAGTGTTCCACGCTTCGGCGCCTCGAACACTTCGGATACTTCGTTGACTTTGGGGACTTGTCGTGTCTGCGAAGTCTTGAGAGATGGGGCTCTGGGGCATAATGGTAGCATTACCCGGCGACGTGAGGTTCGTACCGGAAGGGCGAGATAAAAGGTATTGTAGAGCCTGAGAAACAACGGTGCGTCAGGGAAAAGATAAGAATCCCTGAAGTGATTACATACATTGAGCCAGATGTCGTGTCTCTCCTTGGTCGGAGCCGTAAACTTCATCTCGCGCTGAGGTGTTGACACGATAACACTGTATTGGCAAATACCAGGAGGCATGGGGTTAGGATCTAATACTGATCGAACTCCATCGATATAAGCTGTCACGAACAAATCGTTTAGTACAATTTTTGACAGACGGAAGCCTTAAAACTCACCACTCTTGGCGCTAGACTCTGACACATTGGAGGAACCAGGATCTGCAGAGCTCCAATACAAAGTCTTCGTGTAGGGGTGCACCCAGAAGAACCTCTTGTGTCTGCTCGTTCCGTGTCCCTTTCCAAGTGCTCGGCGGGTGTACTTGTACAAAAACTCGCCGATCATGGTTTGTGTGATTGCATGAATAATGGCAGGGTCGGTGGTGTTTGGCGCAGCTCTAGGCGTGATATCTGCCGTCTTATCTGGCGTGACGGGACCGGCCAGAGATTGTGGTGGCCGGAAGTGCTCAGATGACAAGGACGATCGCGGCGAAGCTATGCTGCGCTCTGAAATGAGCGAGGTCTGTGAAATTTGTCTTCTGTCGTGTTTATGAACATTCAGCGAGTTCAGTGTTCCTGGTGAGAATGCAGCTGCATTCGCCGACCTGAAGCTGCTTGTCGAAGGCGGTTGACGAAGACCCGCTTGTGACGGTGGCATACTTGAGCCGGGCTGGCGGAAATTGTATAGGCCTTTGCCAGGCACAGATAGTACGGACCCAAATGTCGGGGTTGTGGCACGTTGGATGAGCTCTGGGGGTGGCGGCGATGATGGCCGAGGGGGTGGTACATCGTATGACCCAGTTGAACCTGTAGGAATCCTCCTTTCAGGGATGAACGACGGTGGGGGCATGCTCGAGGGCGGCGGGGGCAACTTCGGTGGCGGGGGCAACATCATCATCGGCGGCTTGGACTTGTCTACCACTGTAAGGGTCGTCGCCGTTGAAGGCGCACGGGTCCGGGGAGGTAGGTCATCGGCAAGAGAGGAGATGACTGATTCCATGGACTGCCGTCTGTCCGTGATGGAGGTACGCGACCGACCAAATGTTCCGCTTGACTCTCTCAGGATACTGGAAAGTGGACCTGGGGCCCCAACAGGTATGGGTATCGTGGCAGACACTGGGCCTGCGGGTATTGTGGCTGATGAGGCTGACGTCGGGTATGTGCCATTAGTAGATGCAGGTGAGGGGGGCGGAACAAATTGGAATTGCTGGCCGGAAAGCGATCCAACGCGATACAGACCAGGTGTGGTTGCTGGGGCAGATGCTGGCGCTGGTGGTGTCAGTACAGGTGCAGGCGCAGGCGCAGGTGGTTTCCATTCATCCGTCTGGATCGACATCTCCTTGACTTCAGGCTTGGGCGGGATAGGTGCTGGTACCACGACTTCCACAATAATGCGTTCTGGCTCAGGCTTGAAGTCTGCTGAGACACTGGCATCCTCGTAGACAGGCGAGGGTGGGTTTAAAGCAGCGTAATACGACGAAGGGCGACGACGGACACCATCAACAGAGGCCGTCGAAGCGTTACCATGCTGGCTTGAAGTCATCCGAGAGGCCTTGATGCTCTCATCGTCATCATCAGACTCCGAGTACTCGTTGTCCGACATAGTCATGACAGAGTGGAAGTCATCACGGCTCTCCGCACCAGAGGGGGTCGACATCATGATGCTTTGGCGAGCGTCTTGATAGTCGTCTAGGTCCGTTTCTGTCTCTGTCTCTGTCTCTGTCTCTGTCTCTGTCTCTGTCTCAGCACCAGTTTCTGTCTCGTTTCCATCGTCCTCGTCCCCGCTACCTTCGTCCACCTCCTCGGTAAGGAGTGGTCGCGTGATTGTCGGATCACCACTTGAGATGCTGAATGATCTATCGTACTGTGTGATCGTAGTCCGACGGCTCTCATCACCAACATGCAGTCCTACACCAAGGTCCCTCATCTCTGGCCGCGAGAACACTGCAGCCGCTGTCTGGGTATCAACGTCGTACATTTCCTTGTTTATCGTCTGAGTCTGAACTTGAACAAGGACTGGAGCTAGGACAAGCTCCCGTTGAGATTCGGGATCGGTGCCAATGTTCATATGTATTTGAAGCGGCAAAGGCACAGGAGGTGGCGCGGGCTCCTCGTATACGTGTTGTGTTCCAATCTCTGCCGTTTCTATGATGACCTCGGGCTCCGTGTCGGTCTGCATCGACTGATGCACTAAAGCAGGAGCGGACGGGGGCTCGACAACAGGTTCTGGCTCTGGCTCCACCTGGATAGCCATCTCTGCAGTCTCTGGAACTATAACAGCCACGGGTTCCAGTACAGGCTCAGGCTCCGTCTGACAAGCAAATTCAGCCGTCTCAATTGCTTTGTATGTCTCTTCTATCTCCTCGAGGAACTCTTGGCTCTTCATAGGCGAACCACTCATATCACCAAGCAGTTCTGCAGAAAGAACGTCGGGCGCATCGACAAGCGAGGGCGGACGTGCTTCCTTGTACGGCACACCACCACGAGAGCGTCGACCAACGGTTCGCCTTCCACGCGCTGAGCTGTTGAGGGCCTGGCGGAGAGGGCTGCTGGCATAAGAAGATCCATTCGAAGGGACACGGCGCAGGATATTGGCAAATACGGGATCCATGCCTTCGACGCTGGCAACGCTTGCGCGGTTGGAATTTGTCTCCATAGGCGAGGGAGAGCGAGAAGGGCTGGCATCGCGAGAATGCCGATGCTGTTCGTCATCGTCGTAGGTGTCTTTCTCGAGGTCCTTGGTGCTGAATATGCTATTCTCGTCTTCTTCGGGCTGGCTGAAGCGGATGGGGATGGGAGGAACAGGAGGAGGTGGGGAGTCATCGAAATGATGTCGATCTTCATCATTGTATTCTGATGCGGGGCTCGAAGAGGCCATGCCAAGTCTCTGGATAAGAGTGAAGCCGCCTCTTCCACGACTGCCACCGCGACCCCGTCCACCAACCTTGAAGGGCGTGACTTTACGAACGTTGACTTTTTTGCCATTGATAATCTCGTCCTCGTCTTCAAATCCATGACTAACCTCGTCATCTTCAAGCTCGTCAGGAAGAGCACCAGGTATCCCCTCTAGTTTTGACCGATACTCCATGCGCAGCTGTTTCTCCCTTTGCAGTGTGCCCTTAAGTGTATTGATCTGCCTCTGTGCATGAGCAAGCCTCTGCTGCAATGCTTCAATCTCATTACTGGGATGGTTCGCAGCTAGGAATGGCGCTCGCACAGGCGACCCGTTAGGAGAGTTGGCAAGATCGTCCTCAAAGTCTTCAAAGATGGCACTAGTATCCATTTTCCGCCTGTTCGTCGATGCACCTCCAGTGAACACGTCACCATCACCATTCTCTCCTCCAGCAGGAGTGAGGAGGAAGTCGCTGCCAGCTGCCCCATTCGGTGTTAACGGAGAACCGAAACGTGGGAAGCGTCGCCCAGCTTTAGCAGCTTCGTTCTTGAGGCTATCTACCGTTTGCTGAAGGTCAGACTTGTCGCGCGCAAGACCTGCAGCGTGCCTTCGAGCCTGAGCGATATCCGTCTCATGTTTTGCCTTCACCTCTTCGACCAAGGTTGCAAGACGCTCTGATTCATTCTTGTACTGGTCACCAGCATCACGCGAGGTCGCGAGGAGCTTGGTGAGACGTTTGTGTTCTCCTTCCAGGCGCTGTGTCGAAGCTTGGGAATCGCCGAGTTGAGTTCGGAGTTCTTGGAGTGTAACCTCCAGGTTCCAGTTCTCTTCCTTGTACTTATCTAAAGTAACGTTACTAATTGATCTTAAACAATATTTGAACCGAAATTGCCCTACCTGCACTTTGTTCTTGCTCCCTTAGCGCCGTTCGAAGAGCTTCAACTGTTTTGTCCACGTCATCCTTCTCCTCTTTCATGTCTTGAATGGCTTTGTCACGTTCTCCAAGAAGACTCTGCAGTCGGCGAACTTCGGTCAGAAGTCCACTGCCTATTTCGAAAGCAAATTCTGCGTCGAATTATTAATTAAACGTCATTATGTACAGTCGTTAGTACGTACCGACATCGTCTGCGCGATGGGCGGCATTCTTAGCCCGTCTAGATTGAGCTGCAGAAGTGCCAGCAGATGGCTTTGATCGCTCAGGTTCTTCGCGAGGCAATTCCGCAAACGCAAAAGAGGGCGATGGAGCTTTGCCGTTGAGAGCTCGCTAAGTAAAATATATCTCAATATTGACAGAGATCGAGAAGATAGTAGGCACCTTTGAGCTGCCAAAGGCAGTGGACAGTTGCGCATTCTCGTTGTCCCACGCGAGCAAAGTGTCTGCAAGCTCACGGTATCTCTCGCGCGCAGTCCCGTCGATCTCATCGTCTTCAGCTTTTTCAATATCGAGTTCTTGGAGCTGCCGGATGCGCTCCTCAAGCTCTACCCGCTGAGCCAGTACCCGCTGCCCTAGCGTCGCGGCCTGTTGAAGTTGCTTTTCCTTGTTGTCAAGGACAGTCTGCAAGTGGAATTTCATGTCGCCTGTGGAAGAGAAAGGAACAGAGGGAGCTGAAAAATCAGGCATTGGTGGCAGGACCGGAGGTCCATCTGAGGATGAAGCCATGGCCTGCAAAACAGCGAGGCCAGGACGGGATACCGCCACTTGACCACAAACCGAACAACGCGTTCCACTCCAAACTTCACACGGTCACGCACACACAAACACCAGCAACCTGGCTAGTCTTAATTAGTACTACTAGCGCGTTAATCTTTCAACGTCCTCTACAGCGCTCGGCCCCTCTCTATCTATACGTGCCGTCAGGCATAGTCAATGTACCCAACCTACCAATTTGATTGTTGATATATCTCTTGATCAAGTTGATGGCCTCTACAGATGTTGGCGATCACACCCCCGCGGGCCTCCGCCATAGAAGCACATTCCCAGCGTGTTGCACATCTCTGTCGCACGCCACTCACGCACATGGAGCCTAGTCTAACGATTTCTTGACATGTAATATCCTTCCTCATCCTCGCCCAACATGCTTCCGAAATCAAACTCCTCCATTCACGTGCATCACATTGGCCCGAACTCGACGAGGCATAACATTGCTAGCTTGCTAGAGTCTAGAAAACAGTATTCCTGAATATAATTTCTAGGAAGCAGATGCAGGCAAAACTATTTCTACAAACTGTTCCTCGTGAATATACATTTAGTTATGGAATTTACCACAAGCGGGGCCATCTTCGTCTTCAAGTTGCTCTGGAGGTTTCTGTCATCTGGAACTAGTATAGTCCACCTCAGATTTCTCTACATTACTGCAAGCTCTGCTTGTCACCGGCAGCACTCCGGGAAAAACCTAGCTCTCTTCTTGCTTTTTAAATTTGCCTCTGGGGAGAGCTTATCATGTAGCTAACTTTCCACTATTTTTGGATCTTCCTACGAATATGCTTGGCTGCAGAAACAGCTTCTGTGCGTGTGCTGGTATCATATGTACCAAGACGGCATAGCCCTCGGTAACGTGTTTCTCGAACTTACCACATGAGCATATCATTCCTATCTAACCCTGCTTTCGCCATAAAATGGCTGGAGAGAAATACAAATGGTCTACCGGCCTGGTCAAGCATCTTAGTCCCAGCCCATCCTTTTCATGATGTTCCACAACGCTCTCCGTGCTACCTTAGTCGCGCTCGTCGCCTCAGCCATTGCTGTTTCCGCGATTTCACGTAATAAAATATAGGTGAATCCGTCATTGCCGGTGTTGATAAACTCGTCGTGAAGACGACCGTCGCAAACACCGGAAACGAGATCCTCACCCTCCTTAACCACCCCGAGTCTCCTTTGAGCAAGCTCCCCGCCGACACTTTCACGATTACAGATGCCACTGGTGCCGCCCCCACTTTCATTGGGATCAAGGCGAAATATGGCCCCGCCGCTGCCATTGCCGCTGGTAAAGACGCCATCACTGTCCTTGCCCCTGGGCAATCTGTCGAGGTTGAGCACAACTGTGAGTCTATTAGTTGACATAAAATTATTCTTCTCGATACGTTATATATAATAGTGTCCGAGGCCTACGCCTTCTCCAAGGAGGGCGAGTACGCTGTTGTTTCAAACAGCCTCTTCTATGCAGTCGATGCCCGGGAGCAGGCTGTCCCCGTCTACGCCACCGTCGAGGCTCATACTGCTCATTTACTGGCAAGCTTGCCGTTCGCCGTGCTCGCCAGGTCAAGCGCGCCACCTACAACGACTGTTCATCCTCTGAGCAAACTTCCCTTGTCAGTGCTGCGTCTGGTGCTCAGAAATACGCCGACAATGCTTTGTCGTAAGAACACTCATTCCACATTTCCAATTTGAATAATCAAGTCTTTTTCATAGCTATTTGAATGGTAACCAGGCCACGACACCTCGCTTCGTCACCTGGTTTGGCACCTACACAGCCACCCACCACACCACAGCAAGATCAGCGGCAACACTTTCTCATCGTACACCTTTGACTGCACCTGCGCGGACTCCGGTACTTATGCCTACGTCTACCCCAATTCATTCGGCGAAGTCTACCTTTGTGGTGTTTTCTGGAATGCCCCCACCACTGGCACGGATTCGAAGGTGCCTTTAAATGTTTTCTACTTTGGCGCTGTTTGCTTATTGCTATTTGGAAAATAGGCTAGGACTCTCATCCATGAGTCCTCCTACTTCGTCGCCAACGCTGGTACTCAGGACTACGTTTATAGGCAAAGTGCGGCCAAATCTCTCGCAATCAGCAACCCCGCTGAAGCCAATGCGGACAATCACGAGTACTTCGCCGAGAACAATCCTGCAGAGTCCTAAATTACCCACTAGACAGCCCGTAGAGGCAAATGTACTGCGCTTCCAGTTGTAGTATCATCCTAGGATCCTCCATCGTCATGTGTAAATAGGCATCAAACTTCATTACTGAGCTTAGATCCCAGAGCAGCGAGTGCTGGGCATAGCGTTAATTAATGGCTTGGACTCTCTTGTCGTACCATGGTACTTGGCTTGGCGGTCTAATCGGTGCCACAGCACATGCCTCCAGAGGTTACTCTCTGTTACTCCCTATCGACCATGTGCGTTCTGTGCTAACTCCTTTGCCACGCACTCGATATTGTTGATAACCTCAATCACAGTCATAGTGCACCCGTGTGCACCAACAACCGCGTCTCGTGTCGGATCAGACAAATTCGAGGATAACCCTGATCAACAGAATGGTTTGAAGGTACCTTCCTCCTCAAGACTTGTTCATCGACCTCCGTGTACTTCATCCGGCACCCGAGTTACCAGTTGCCTATTTTTTATTACTTAAGATTGGTTGCAGGAGTCAACTTTTCAAGCGTCCGTAAGATCGATTGTAAACACTAGTCATGTCAACAATCTGCGTGATGCGCCGCATCTATAGACTTGTTACTTGGGGCTTCACGCGTCATTTCTTCAGAATGATGATAACCTTGATAGACCTTGATGGGCTTCATGCAAGCCGAAGAGCCAAGTTACATGATTACCGAGGAAAGTATGTTATAAATTTCAATCCCTTTATTTTATCAACAGAGGGGGTGCATGCTGTCATCTTACGAGTCTATTTTGATATTTGAGGTTGACTTGAACGGGACATTCAATATCCTCACCATCCGCGCCAAGCCGCGAAACGCTGACGCGAAGGGGCGACGGGCGCTAATTTGAATTTTGATCGGAACTTCCGCGTTGCCCCGAGTTCCGAGTACATAAACCTCTTCTATGCGGCCGCAAAAAGGTAATTGCCTCTTCGAACACGGTCGGCCATGCCAGTCATGGCTTCTGTATGCGCTCTGGTACCATATGTGCCATCCCTCAAAGACTGTTCTTATCTGAGCTTCTGTTTAACGTCCCTATAAAGTACCTGAGGTGGGCGAAGGGCACCACCAACTCAGGCCTACCACTGAACTTGGACCAGCTCTGCACTTTCGCTGCTCTTCAATATGTATTTCAATGCTCTATGTGCTACTTTTACTGCGTTCGTTGCCTCTGCCGCTGCTGTTTCAGTCGCAAGCCTCAACGTGAAGGTTACTGGTTTGCAATTGTTGCTCTTATAGTTAACTCTTAACTTGACCCGTTTCAAAAATCAGGTGAACCTTTGGTTTTTGGAATTGAAAGTCTCGTCGTAAAGACGACCGTCACAAACACTGGAGACAAAAACCTCACTCTCCTTAATCACCCGAAGTCTCCTTTGAGCAAGCTCCCTGCCAACACGTTCACGATTACTGATGCCACCGGCATTACTCCTACCTTCATTGGTATCAAGGCCAAGTACGTCCCCGCTACTGCCATTGCCGCTGGCAAGGATGCCATCACTGTCCTCGCTCCTGGACAATTTGTCGAGGTAGAGCATAACTGTGAGTCTAACCAAACTTTCGATCGAAGTGACTCTTCTCAACCGCACATATAGTGTTAGAGGCCTATGCATTCTCCAAAGAGGGCGAGTATATCATTACTTCAAATAACCTCTTCTACGCCGTCGATTCCCGGAAGCAGGTCGTCCCTATCTACGCCACCGTTGAGGCCCACGCTGCTAATCTTATTGGCAAGTTTGATATCCGCCGTAACCCCCATGACAAGCGCGTCGCCTACAACGGCTGCTCATCCTCTCAACAGACATCCCTGATCAATGCTGCATCCGGTGCTCAGACTTACGCTGCCAACGCATCCTCGTGAGTATCACTTATCTCCTATTTTCGATTTCCTAGAGTACCAATTCCAAGCTTTCCATAGCTATTCAAACACTAGCACCATTGCAACACCCCGTTATAGCACCTGGTTTGGTACCTACACCCAGCTGCGTCACAACATTACCACAAGTCACTTCAGTCGCATCAACAGCAACGACTTCTCATCATACATCTTCGACTGCACCTGCATGGACGCCGGTACATATGCCTATGTCTACCCTGATCAATTTGGCGAAGTCTACCTCTGTGGTGCCTTCTGGGGAGCCCACAACACAGGCACGGATTCAAAGGTACGCCTTATTTGTGCAATTATAATGGTTTTTTACTGACCACTTTATGGATACAGGCGGGAACCCTTATCCACGAATCTTCTCATTTCACTGCGAACGGCGGCACCGAAGATTACGTTTATGGACAAGATGCAGCCAAGAATCTCGCCGTTCATCATCCTGACCAGGCTGTCTTGAACGCAGACAACCATGAGTACTTTGCTGAGAACAACCCCGCTCAGACTTGAATAACTCCCATCCTTGGCATCGAGGGAAAGGAAAAAAGACACATGCCAAGTTATAGGCTCGATATCGCGACAAGAAGCGACTAGGATCTCTCATCATGTTCAAATAGCATAGTTCTACCACGACTGCGACTCCTTTGAACAGTTTCACTGAGGATATCAGTAGCATGAGTTTTAGAGGAGTTCGGAGTTCGAGTAGGTGTGCAGAAGCAATAAGGCGGAGCGATGTGGACTAATATACAAACACCGTCATCGTTGAGGTCGCATAGCGGAGACCGCCGTCAAAGCATGACATTGACAAATAAAAGGCTTAGATAGGCCACAACGCCGCTTGCTGCTGAACAGTTTTACGACCACGAAAGAACCCGTTGGGTCCTTCAAACAAATGATATCTATCTCGTGATTCATGTCGACCCTCGTCTCTACCAACAATCCATACCCGTCCTTTCCAACATCCAATCCTCAGCCAAATTCCAAAGGCTCTTCCTCTTCCGAGTTGCCTGTAACCGCCTCAAGGACTGAGAATGATGTCCCGATAAATCCTAACAGTGGAGATGTCATTGTCAAACCTCAGCGACCTCCGCCTCGTCCCTCTGGTGCGATAAACAGCGGTGCCGATCGCCTTCTCGCGCTTATAGATGAAGAAAAGGCACGCATCGAAGCCCAGAACAAGAAACAGCTAGAGACTGTTGAGGCACTCTTTCAAGCATTTCGCATGCACGCCGAGGAAGAGAAACAGCGTCTTGTTGACCGGATACGAGCACTAGAGGCGGAGCTAGCAACTACTAAAGGCAACAATGTGGTGAGCAGCGGGGGTGTGCAGCATGTGGCGACTAAAGAGGCGAACGACGCTTTGGACGCTGAGACGACACACCTTGTCCAGAAACTCGTCAAGGCAGCGAAGTCGGCGCCGAAGCAACTAGGGATTGATAGTGCAGCCATCGATCCTGGGAAGATTCCGGATACCTTTATTCCTGCCCTTGCGCAGTACCTGGCTTCCCATAAAAGCGCGATACAGGACTTACAGGAGAAGCAGCGCGCCGCCGAGAAAGAATGCGACAATCTCAAAATGGGGTTAATAGCATTGCGCAAGACAGGCGAGTCTGCCACTACCTCGGACTCAGCTTGACGGCTTCCCCCCACAAACGGAGTGCAGAGGTGGCTGGTATGCATTTGCAGCTAATGGCCAAATGGTATACTTATGCATGATCAACAGGAGGAGACCCAAAACGTCCTTGGATAGACGCTACTACGACAATTTGACACGGGTCATCTTTTGAGCTTTTCGCCCCCAGCTAGACTTGTCCTCGTGTCAACCGTGCTGATATCCTACAACTATCTCTATGATATGGCGTTTCCAGCTCCCTCCTCCAGATTGGCGCCACTACGCGATTATACGCTAAGTTCTGCTATATTAACCCGCTGTCTATGCCACTTCAGTATAAGTACCGCACAGTAAAGTGCCAACACTAGTGTCTGCTTCACCCATAATCATTTACCTACATACACCGTCTACTTCGAAAGATACACCTGACTTTGACTTCCGAACCTAGGTGGGGGCAGATTCCAGAACCTAGTACACAGAGAGGTACGTGCCGTCCGACTTTTCCTACTATGTATAAATTTACTTGAAGCGAGGAGCAATCACGTCGAGTTTGAGTTGCATCGATGAGGCAAAGCTTATAAGCGTCATAGGTGAATTGTGTCTTTTTTTCCGACTTGAGCATAATTGTACCTTAGAAGGTTCACATTTAACGGAGAGGTAGCGTCGTTCTTCGATTGAACAACACTAAGACATCTGTAAAATACACGAGGAAAACAGATACGAAGAAAGTAGACAAGGGCACGTTAGCAATAAAAGAAAACACATAAAATCGACAACACTCGAGATTTACATCCCCTTCAACTCAGTTGCAACATGCTTCCGTCATGAACTGGACCACCATCCGGACCCACATCGCCCCTCACATCCTGCACAATAGGGCCCTGGCCAGTCGTACCCAAGTTTACAGCAGCCACATTAACAGCTCCTGTCCTCGCCATCTCCGCCCGCACGCCATCAAGCGCCCTAACAAGGCCCGTGCGCTCCCCAACAAGCTTCATCCGCTCTGCCTCGAGCGCACGACGCTCCTCCTCTAACACGCCCTCGAGCTCCTCAAACGCCTGCATTTTCACCTCGAGCTTCGAAAGGGTCAGCTTGATGAGCTGTGCAAGAGATGACCGGATCTGGGTGTCCTCGGCATCGGCAAGGGCCTGTGCAGCTTTGGCAGAAGCCGAGAGCGCAAGGCCAGCGGCACGGGCGACCTTGGAGTGGGGGATCGCTGGTGCAGATTTGTCAGGCACGGACGGCGTTGGGGTTGAGTCCTCAGCTTTGGCAGCGCCTTCCGGCCCATCCTCATCCATCTTGTCATCAACAGCAGCTTTATCAGCATCACTCTCGTGCGACCCCTCGCCGTTACCGTTGGTCCCATTCTCTCCAGCTTTCTCGTCCTTCACCTCCCCGTCTTTCGTCAGATCACCCAAAGCAACCTTCGCAGCCTCCGCTGCCACGCTGGGGCCGACCACACCCGCGAGAAACGCCACGACGCTCATAACAGGGTTATCTGCCTGCTCAAACGGAATTCGCCCGAACCTGAGCGGTCCCATATCGCCCTCTGAATTGAGGTACGGGTCCTCAATCGGTAATTCCAAGAAATGCTTGATACACTGTTGTGCACTCCGCGTCCCAACATGCTCCTCGATGCGGCTCCAGTCGTCGTCGTACATCTCGATACCCTCGAGCAGCCGGAGCGTCTCTTCGTCGCTCCAGTCTCCTGCTCCGCCGAAGGGTGTGGCGCTTGCTGCCTGTGTGAGCTTGACAAAGTCACCAGAGAACATGGAGGAAGGGAAACGCCCGTCGAGGTAACAAGGCGCACAGAGGGTGTATTTCTTATCCTTGAGCGAATGATAGCGGGCAGCTGTGCAGTCCGCACCGCAGGTGTCGCAGCTAAAGGTTTGAGACGCCGCACTGCCATTTGCAGAGGCACCATTTGCGAGAGAGGCAGCGTCTGATGAGTTGACGAGCCGGGAGGATTTGGAGGTGGTTTGGTAAATGTTGGAGCGCAGTTCTAGGGAAGCGGGAGTGGCAGTGGAGGTAGAAGGTAGAGCACCATTTGCTGTGGTGTTTGCAGGGTGACTGGGGCGAGTCCCTGGATGCATGGATTGGAGGCCGCGAGGGGTATCGAGGATGACACGGAAATGACCAGTAAATGGTGGTGCAAGTGCTGCTGGGCGCGCTTCGGGATCAATCTATTACCCATGATTAGAAATACGCGTATGAAAAGGTGATAAATGCATACTTGATAATTGATAAGACCCCATTGCTCAAGGAAGGCATGGACACGCATGATAGCACAGACATCGCCAGCCAAGTTCCTTCTGCATGCCGTGACCGTCAGGTATTCCATGGGGCGCAGACGATACGTGTTAATCATGAAATCACGATAGTCCTTGTAAATCGCCGGTGTTTTGCTCCTGTTGCGCGAGTTGAAGAACTCGGGGAGGGCGCGCTGTTCGACCGGGTGGATTTGCGACATGTCAAACCACGCCGAGTACGAAGGAATAATGACTTCGTGGGTCTGGGCCGCAAGATACTTGCGCGCCTGTTCCTCAAGCCGTTGGCGCGTGGCCTCGAGCTGTGCAGGGTCCTCTTCGTCATTCTCGTCTGCTGAGTCGGCCTCCTCGTCGGCACCATCGTTCATAGACACGTCTCCTGCATCATCCTCGTCGCCCTCCTTCAGAACACGCACCCGTCCGCCATTCTCGGGGCGAGAATGGGAGGGCCCGTCAGGGGGTAGGTTGGCAATGTCACTAGACTGGATAGGCTCATTCTCGCCACGCTTACCAGGGGCGTTATCGTGGTCGACGGCGGTGGCCCCTTGATTCTGCTGTGGTACGGTGAGTTTGATGCGTTTTGAGTCAGATGAGCTAGGACCAGGCGATCCACTGCGTTTTGGAGAGTCCATGCCAAATTTTGACGGTGTGGTTTGTTGCAAACCACGGATGTTGCCCTGCATGCCCAAATCCATACACGAATAAACAACAACAAATGTCGCGTCACGTACTATACTTATGTAGACCACGGCGCCGCCGCTTCATCTTAGGGACCCGAACGGAGCGGTAAAAAGTGTTAGAAAACGGTTGGTTTTTCTACGTGAGCGCATCAGCTGATTCCCTTACCTTATGAATACTCACTACTTATTATTAGATCCTTGAAATTTAGAGTTGAAGAGATGATTTGTCTGAAACTCATGAAAGCATCATAACCGCGCCCTGAGACGTTGTTTATATCCTTGAAGGGGAATCGCACGTCTTTCCGAGAAATATCCGCGGTATGATTGCACAAATGCTCGACAATTTTGCAGCTGACCTGGCCTCTTTGATCTTTATAGTAGCCGATTATCACTACCTGCGCATATATAAAACCACCCGGTTTATATCTGCTTCCCTACAGTCCATGACCACTTTTGTCAAAGCAAGTTGCCATTGCGGGCTCAATGCATTCAACATTGCTTTTGCCGCACAGTCCTTGCCGATAAATGACGACCTCTGCCACTGCAATACCTGTCGCCACAGCACCGGGCAACTTGTGGTCATCCATGTTCGGTTTTCAGGTGTCCCTCTCGCCCCCGATTCTACCTCCAATCCTGCAGATCTTTCCACGCTTACGCCGTACACGTCTTCTACCTTCGTCACCCGCTGGTTTTGCAGCCGTTGCTCTGCACACATCCTTTGGCAAGATAATAGCGCTCCCCAGTCGAGCTGGTGCGTGGCTACTGGAAGCCTTGAACGCACCGAAGGCATTGTGAATGGATCATATCATGCATGGGTCGGCGATACCCTCGATGGTGGTATCGCCGATTTTTTAACCGTCATCGATGGCGTCAAGCTTCCTCGCTACGCTGCCAGCAATACATCTGGTGAAGTATTGCCACCGGGCTGGCGAAACCTGCCAGTAGATGGCAACAGTTCTTCTGAAGACCGTCTCCCTTTCTATTGCAACTGCAAAGCCAATACCTTCTTCATAACCCGCCCATCCGCCGCCTCCGCACTCCCCTTCTCGCCCTATCCTGACGTCACCCACGCATATATTTCGACTCCAGAGGACATCTGCCTCAACTCCACAGACGAAAAGTGGTGGCTACGCAATCCCGGTAGATCGCCACACCCTACGCACTATCTCGCAGGCCACTGCGCCTGTACGTCCTGCCGTACCACTAGCGGGTTCGAGATCCAAAGCTGGGCATTTGTCCCGCGCGCGAACATCTTGTTTATCCGCTCAGGCTCGGGCGCCGAAGAATCGGTCAAGCTAGAATTACAGGACCAGGCGGAGCGACCCCCCGGGCTTAGACAATACAAGTCGAGCGCGGGGCGGAACAGGGAGTTCTATGGTACATGCGGGGCTACAGTGTTCTGGTGGGGTGAGGAGCGACCTGATATCGTGGACATCTCAGTTGGTCTTGTGGATGAGCAATATAGTGGTGTGAAAGCTGAGGGATGGCTATATTGGTGGAAGGAGAGGGTGAGCTTCCACGAGGATGCGATCAGCGTGAAGTTGATCAATGGTTTGGCGGAAGGCCTGAAAGCATCGCAGGGTGAACCTTAGGGAGTTATGTGCGTTGATAATTGAAACCATTTCAGGGAATCTGATTGCAGTTTTACAAGATGTACTTCAAGATAGAATGATCATGAGATCTAATATAAAGATATAATCTATCAACACATTGGAGTCACCGATTCCCTTCGTCGTGTCAGCCCTGAGCTGCCTGAGGAGTGACTTCACATATAAGCTCGGCGAGTTGTGTCGGGTGACCTTTCTTTATCGATTATCAATTATCTCTGACGTAACCCATCCAGCGTCGAAGCCTCTTATAAAAAGCCAAGACCTGACCTCCTCCATGGCATCGCCCAGTCGTCCCAGTATGACAACCTACGTGAAGGCAAGCTGCCATTGCAGACTCAACGCATTCAATATTGCTTTCGCCACGGATTCCCTACCCGTCAACAACGACCTCTGCCATTGTAATTCATGCCGGCATAGCAGCGGTCAACTCATGGCCGACTACGTCAAATTCGCAGGTGTCCCTCTTGCCCCTGCATCTTATTCTGAACCAGCTGATCTGACCACACTTACACCTTACAAGTCCTCCACCATCGCTACTCGCTGGTTCTGTACCCGTTGCTCTGCACATATTCTGTGGGAGTACCATAACGCCCCTACGCCATCCTGGTACGTCGCCACTGGAACCCTCGAACGCGTCGAGGGAATTATCAAAACAACCTACCACATATGGATCGGTGATACCCTCGATGGGGGCATTGCAGATCACATACCTAAAATCGATGGCATCGAGCTCACACGGTACGCTGCAAGCGACGCAACTGGCGAGCTGTTACCCGTTGGGTGGCGCGACCCTTCCGTCGATCCTACCAAAGATCATCTCCATGCCTATTGCAACTGTAAGGCCAACGAATTCTTCATCACTCGCCCTTCCGCTTCCCAGTCCGTCTCTCCAACCACTTGGTGGCTACGCAGCCCAGGTGGCTCGCCACATCCCACGCACTATCTTGCGGCGCATTGCCCATGCACGTCCTGCCGCACTACCAGCGGCTTCGAGATCCAGAGCTGGGCCTTCATCCCCTTCAGAAATATCTTCGTTCGCTCGGACACGGGCGAGCTGGCTGAGCTCGATCTGAAGGACCCGGAAAAGCACCCTTCCGGCCTGACGCACTACAGCTCGAGTGAAGGGAAACACAGAGAATTCTGTGGGACTTGCGGAGCAACAGCGTTCTATTGGACCGAGGGAAGGCCTGATCTGGTGGATGTCGCAGTTGCTCTTGTGGATGAGCAACAGGTGGGTTCAAGGGCGGAGGGCTGGTTTGATTGGTATAAACAAAAATTGAGCTTCGTGGAGGACGCCGTCAATGTGAAGTTGGTCGATGGTCTGTTGGAGGGTTTGAAGGCTTCGAAGCAGTGAGGCCTAAAGATCTGGGGAACCGAGAAGGAAGAGAGTCTTCGTCTCTGTCGTTGCCATTGGCTCATCACAGATTTTCAATATACTTTTCCTGAAAGATCTAACCATGCGGTCGCGGACGCTGCCAGTGCAATGGCGCAGCTGCCTTTGTGTGTCCACATCTACTGGGTATCTTAGATCTGAATTTTTTGGCCATCTCGAGGATTTCAAATTAGAACGACAGCTGCCTTTTTCAATGCGGACTGGCAAAAAAGTGACTCGTTTGTGTTTTTCACATCACATATCTAGATCTTTTCCTCCGAGCCGAAGTCTCAGCTTTTGTGACTCAATATTTTCTCAGGGAATCCCATATATTAATTACGTGAATGCCTTCCAATCTATCTTTGTTTTACTATCATGGCCAGCGAAACAATCCTGAAGTCAATTGCCAACGCAATCACCCAAAAGCCTCCTTTCTGTACGGGGAGTTTTCCTGCGACGAGTGAAGAAGCTACCCTTTTCTACAAACAGGGCTCGACATCCAGGTACAGGCTTACCTCTCCGTTGTTGCGGCATGGTCTTGAAGACCTGACATGATCGCCCTCAGTTGGCTCGACCTTACCCAGGCCGCAGAGTCTGATCTCGAAACCCTCGCCCAAGCATGCGCGCCCGCAACATTCGGGCGAGACAAGCAAGACGTTCTTGATGAGTCTTATTGCAAAGCCGGGAAAATGGATTTCGGTGATTTTGCCATGATGCTCAACATCGAGAAGCTTGGCATCGTTAGTCGCATCCATCAACAGTTACTCGACGGTGCCGATAATAAAAAGGTGATTAAGGTTGAGCCCTACAAGCTTAATATATACGGTCCGTGATAGTCTCAAGCGCCAGTTCTGGGCTGACACTGGCAGATTAGGGAAAGGCTCTTTCTTTAAGTCTCACAAGGATACTTCTCGAGGCGAAAGCATGTTTGGATCGCTAGTCCTTGTTTTTCCTACTCCACACATGGGTGGTGCTCTCGTGCTTCGCCACTTTGGCCAAGAGTGGACGTTTGACTCTTCTGCCCTCACCCGTGAGCAAGTAATGCCATCCGTCGCATATATCGCCTTCTACAGTGACGTTGAACACGAAGTCACTCTTGTCGAGTCGGGTCATAGAGTGACACTTACATACAACTTATTCTTCGAGGAGAAACG
>JABAJS010000103.1:28134-39329 GCA_018221635.1 Tephrocybe sp. 10521TJB | reverse complement strand
ACCTTGGACTTGCCGCCAACCTTACATGTGGCCGATCATAATCAACTTTCTCATTCCGAATCTCCAAAGTACTGGTCCTTAATTGGCAGACAATTAGCGATGCAGCGTGCGCCACGTCATATTGCTGTTTCGAAATTTTCTCGGCACATAACAATTTTCTCCCTAATTAGTCAGACTCAGAACCTCCCCCCAACGTCTGATTTATATCAAGCGTCCTTTGTATGGGGAGGCCATGTGTTACAAACCTTATTGGAGAAGAAGATAACTTGGCCTTGCAGTTTCTTCTAGGTATAGTGCATTCCTCCCTAGACTGTCGACGTGAACCTGGTCTATCAGTATCTAGTAGAGATCATGCGTGTCGCCAGAAGGAAAATCACATGATTTTAACGTTTAATGAAACGCGTCCTCAGTAACGCGTTGTAAGTATCAGTAAAGTCAACAAGAGTATGTTATATATTCATGCATTTTTCGCCTTAACCTTCAATACTTTCCGTGCCGGGTCCCAGGGGGAAGTCGCCAAGGGCGAGCCCTCTGGGATACACGAGGGGGCGTCAACAGATCAGAAAGGCATTGGGGCCTTGTACATAGAATAGTTAGGTCCCCTATAGGGCGATGCCCCAGAGGACAATAAAATCACATTAAAAAAAAAAAACCTTCAATACTTTTTACTAGCGCGTCTAAAGATAATGGATCGTGCCTCTTCCCCAGGATCGCATTTCTTAAGTCGATCGAAGTCATACCAAACGAGTACTTCGCGTGTTGTGGCAACGACAGCTTTCTGTGCAAGTGAATATGTAAACCCTTCTGCTTGGAACGAGGATGTGTCGTGACTTTCGGCCGAAGTCGAAGGGATCTTTGACCGATAACCGACGAGTAGCTGCAGATGAAAGAGAGGAACATCAGTGCCGGGCACAGATTATGGAAGCCAAGTCATACAGTGTCTGGATAGGTCACTGGCCTACGGTATCGGATTTCTAGGGTCTTCAGAACGATAGATACACCTTTCCCTATGAGCAAGGCATTTGCTCTTGCTGGTCCGCCGAGTTCGTGTCCCAACGATTGAAACCATTTCATTCGGCTCTGTGAAAAGCATATACATACGTTACACATGGAATCCAGTTCAAGATACTGTAGTGAACTTACGGCCTGAAAGAACTGCACTAGCGGATGATAAAATGAGTTTGAGAAGTGTGGTTACGTAGACACGCGACGCACTGTAGCGAACATTGTTCACATGTCTATGGAAAGGTTGAGCGAGGTAAAATGGTCCCCTGAGATGATGTAACGCACCGAAATAAGTCTTGGTCTCCCCAATTTATATGTTGTTGCCAGAACGAAGTTGGATCATAACCCTCCTCTGTCAATTTCTGTCCGGCTTCCTTCAAAAGTGAAGTATCTATCGAGTCTTGAATTTCAACGGCAGTGTGGTGTAATGTCAATGAATCCAATGGTTCAGGGGGATTTGAGGGCATATGAAAATTTGACGGGGAGGGGTCTTTCAACACCGCAGCTCGGAGAGTCTAGACAAGAAAATTAGGAGCTAATAGCTCTCGAAGGAAAATGACGAACGGGACCGAGTCGTGTACTGAAACGGCAAAAGACAGGCGCGGGACTTCTTCCGTAACATACAAGTGCTTGCATAATTCGAATCATGACTATATGTAATAAGCGATTGATGGGCGTTAACATCATGCAGTTTGCAAAGTAAGTTTCGACAAACCTTTCACCTTCAGCTGTCGCGAACCCAGCCACTGGCAGTCGATTCTTATAGTCCTCAGGGCTTGCCTCAGGGGTTCTCTATATAGCTTCGATCATACTTCTTCAAGTTAAGTATCATTCACAAGTTCTGATTGCTATCACAAGACTGACGCCACCCAACGATTTTTGCCGTAGTCTGGAATATACTAGGCGATGACACTCCCCAATTACCGTGATCATCAATGGTAGTCATCTTATCACTAGGGCCCGTATCGTACCCGTACATTACGCCGTACGGTGGTATAACTGCCGTTTCGTACGGACAGTACCGGTTCGTGCCTCCTTAACTGCCGTCATCGATACGAGCGCCACCCGTTGAATTTTGACTATGACGGCCGTCGACGGCACAGAAATTTCGGCCGATAAACATAGAACGCCAGGCCTTGCAGTGTCTTCTATGTCTAGTGCTCTCTTCCATAGACTGTCGATGGGAACCTGGTCTATTTAGTGGAGATCAGGCATTAATTCTTTCGTCGCCATAAGGAAAACGCCGGCGTGATCACATAATTTTGACATTTAATGAAACGCGTCCTCAGTAACGTGTTTTAATTGTTAAGAGGTGTAAAGCATACGTCGAAAACTTTGTTACTTCATAGAGAGAGATATAAGATACATGCACGAGATGACAAAATGCAGCCTCAACCAAACTTGCAATCTTAATATGGTACCTGTTACCGTAAGTATCAGTAAATTCAACAAGAGCATGTCACGGTCATGCAACTTTCACCTTGGCCTTCAATACTTCTTAGTGCGTCCAAAGATAATGGATCGTGCCTTTTTCCCAGGATCACATTTCTTGAGTTGATCGTAGTCATACCAAACAAGTACTTCGCGTGTGGTGGCGACGACGGCTTTCTGTTCAAGTGAATATGCAAATGCTTCCGCTTGGAACGAGGTTCTATCGCGACTCTCAGCCAAAGTTGAAGGAAGCTTTGGACGATAACCGACAAGTAGCTGCAGATGAAAAAGAGAGGGACGTCAGTGCCGGGCGTAGATGATGGAAGCCAAGTCGTACAGTATCCGGGAAGGTCACCGGCCGACGGTATTGGATTTCTAAGGTCTTCAGAATGAGGGCTGCGCCTTGCCCTATGAGAAAGTCATTCGCTCTTGATGGCCCGCCGAGTTCATGTCCCAGTGACCGCAACCATTTCATTCGACTCTGGAATATACATATATATCAGTTACTCGTGGAATCCAGTTCAAGATACTGTATTGAACTTACGCCCTGAAAGAAGTGAACTAGCGGATGATGAAATAAAAAGTGAAAAGTGTAGTACGCAGAGATGCGACGCACCGTAGCGAGCATTGTTCACGTGTCTGTAAAAAGGTTGAGCGAGGTAGAATGGTCCACAAGGGATGAAACGTACCGACACATGTCTTGGTCTCCCCAATTTATCCGTTGTTGCCATAATGAAGTTGGATCGATGCCCTCTTCTGTCAATTTCTGTTCAGCGTCCTTCAGAAGCTTTAGATCTATTGAGTCTTGAATTTGAACAGCAGAGCGGGGTAACGTCATTAAATTCAGTGATTCAGGGGTATTTGGGGGAATATGAAAAGTTGACGAGGAGTCTTTCAACAACGCAGCTCGAGGAATCTGGACAATATAGTTAGGAGATAATAGCTATTGAAGGAAAGTGACGGACGCTGATGGGACTGAGCCGTGTACTGAAATGGCGAAAGACAGGTGCGAAACTTCTTCCGTGACATACAAGTGCTTGCATAGCTCCTACTTATCGATCGTGACTATGTGGTCGGCTATAGATGGGCGTTAGCATCATGCAATTTACAAAGTTCAAAATTTCGACAAACCTTTCACCTTCAGCTGTCGCGAACCCAGCCGGTCAACCCTTATATAGTCAAGGAGGATTCTCTATATAGCTTCGATCAAACTCCTTCAAGTTTCGAGTCATTCACAAGTTCCGATTGCCATCACAAGACTGACGCCGCCCATCGATTTTTGCCGTCTGAAATATCCTGGGCGATGATACTCCCCAATTACCGTGACCATCAATGGTAGTCATCTTATCGGCAGGGCGCCGCATCGTACCCGTACCAGCTGTCATCGATACGAGCACCACCCGTTGAATTTTTACTATGACGGCCGTCGACGGCACAGAAATTTCGGCCGATATTGAACATCGAACGCCGAATTTGTACACAGCCACCACCGCTTATTTTTTGTGTTAACTTCGTTCAACGACGCTGTTCATCTGTGAGACCGCTCGTCGCTGACGCCAGACATGCACAAGACAAGGAGACAAAAGGGTAGAAGCCTGTGTGGTCAAATTATGAAAAGAGATAGCATGCATACGACAAAGAGTTTTAAAAGGTCAGGAATCTTCGGAATCCAGGTTGATCAAGTCATATTCAGGCTTTCTATCTTATTGTGGTTTCCTTCCCTAGGACAAATTTACATAGAGAAACTCATCCAAAAATTCAACAATTTCACACTTTTATGAGACTCAAAAATGGCAAACGCGATCACATGACTTCGTCATAATTACAAAACGCGTCGCTCATCTCCCTCTGACATTAACACCTCACGATGCGTCCCCGAGGACAGTCTTAAAAACAATCCCTTGACGCCGAACGCGGAATTTGTGCCAGATAGCTAGGTTCGTATCGCCTTTGCGTGGACAGGAGGCTGACAACAATACATGGTTTATAGACAGTCTCCCCGTTGGCTGACCGAAAGTCAAAAGACGCGATCGATCGCCTTCAACCAAAGCGTAACAAACATCCAGAATCCTATAAGATCCCCGCAATTAAGACAATTCCCTATTCCATTCTTTCTTCTTACTTTCATCTTCCCCTGATCCTGGTGATCATTTTTATCCCGCCTTTTTTAAACTACTTTTCATACACACACTACCCCACAACGACATTGTCATCCACTCTTTACTCGCCCTTTACGCACATATTTAACTAAGTCTTACCCTCTTAATCATCGTCTGAATCATGGTCGCTCTCACTCCCCGCTTCGCTGTCCTCGCCGCCTTCATCTCTCTCGCTGCCACGCCCCTTTCCGTCGGTGCCATCGCTATCCCCAAGACCGAAGTAAATGAAGCGGTTCGTTTTGTTGATACATCGCCTTGAAGATGTTCACTGACTAATCACTCATATCAGCGCTTCTTCGATCCTGCATTCGCCCAGAGTGCATTCCGTCTATCTCAGTCCAAAGCTGTCAAGCGCGAAGAAGTCCAGTGCGATGATGGCGATCTACTCTGTCTCTATCTGCTTGGAAATCGTATTCTGAAGCGCGAAGGGCACTCTGCTCACTGGACCTTAAAGAAGAATCGGAAGGGAAAATACTCCGTGTCGAAGAGTTCAAAACACGCACACTCTGTCAAAACTTCGAAGCAACGCCAGGGCCACGTTCGACGAGCGGAGGAGCAGCCCGAGACTGGAACGGTTGACATTGTCGTGCGTGTATAAATTTCGATCTCTTTTGATATTGAGAACGATGTCAACGCTTCAGAGCCCTGCTAACAATGGCGACAAGACTATCGGACATCTGTATATGTCGCAGGATCAAAAGGCGGACAACGCGCAAAACTCGCCGAAGTCGTATACTGTGGGCGCGTCACCTCAAGAGGCTTCTGTTTTCAGTCTCGTAAAGGAACCTAGTACTTCGGGCGCGGAGGTTCTTGGCGACGGCTCAAAGCAAATCGTTACACTTCAAGCTCCTATGACCGACGAATCGGGTGCTTCTCAATCGTGGTGTATGACATACGATACGGAGAAAGCGAAGACCAGCGACCTTTCGATGGCTCCCTGCACAGGTGACAAAAATAACTGGTTCGCTTACGACGAGAACACTCACTATCTCGAGCCGGTCGAGCCTACGCCCGCAGGGACCGATGGCGACGCCCAGAAGGTTATTGGGAGAGACGATACCAGCAAGGATGTGAAGCTCAAGTTCGTGCCCAAGACACAGGAAGCTTCATCTGCGAAGGCCGAGGCTGCCAGTGAACCATCTGTTTCAGCACAACCTATGGCTGCAACTTCTACCGTCACGACTACGACGACTGTGACCAACACGCCAGCGGCCTCTCCTTCTGTGGCGAACGTTGACGCCACATCGAGCACGATGTCCTCAAGTCCCGCCGCGGCGAGCCCTACATCTGTTGCCGATGGAGATGCGCCCAAAGGAGTTGACGGAGCGCCCGGAGCAGCTGGAGCAGCTGCGGTTTTCGATGTCCAGGTTGTCGAACCTACTGCTGCGTCGTCTGCAATGGGCTCTCCCAGTCCCGCCGTTGCCTCACCCTCGCCCAACGCACAAGACGTCGCTGCGAGTATCGCTGGTTCTTCATCTGCGGCTGTGGCTACTCCCTCTGTTACTCCTGCGGTTGCGTCGCCCTCTTCCTCTTCTGTTGCTGTGGCCCCATCAAGCGTCTCTGGATCATCTGCAGCACCCAGTGCTAGAGCAGTCAGCACGGATCCATACAAGTGGGTTTTTAGACGCGAGTAAATATGCCAAGTAGATATAATGGATGTCAATAATTCGGGGAAATGTTATTTCTTTTTGTGATCGGATGACGGATGAGAGAGGTATTACATAACCCGTGATTATTTCCACTCAACCTGGTACGAGTCAGTTTTTTTTTCAAGGCAAGCGTTCTTATCTACATTTCATTCAGTTATCATGATCATGGATCTCCCTTTCTCAGAACGTGTTCTCAGCATTCAGTCTCATGTCGTCTATGGCTATGTCGGTGGCAAGGCCGCCGTCTTTCCTCTCCAATGCCTCGGCTATGATGTAGATGTGAGCAGATAGTCCCCACCACCTTAAACCTCACCGACCTCCTTCGTAGGCCGTAAATACAGTCCACTTCTCTAATCATTCCGGTGAGCGTCTTAGTGTCTTGAAGGTTTATATCTGATCTCTCTAGGATACGGTCGAATTGGAGGCACAAGAGCAACAGCTGCTGAGCTGAATGCCATCTTCGAAAGCATGGAGCACAACGAATTGATGTTGCCTACTCGGCTCCTCACAGGTCCGTCCTGACTTTCAATGCTCAATGGGTCCGATTCCGAATACTTCGCAAGGTTACGTCCCTGGTGCAGAAGGCCTGTCGGCCGTTGCAAACCTTGCACGTAAACTCAGAAAAGAAAAGCCTGGCTTGATATACCTCTTGGACCGTGCGTGGATACCATGAGCCCCATTCACCAGATGACCGATTCGGGGGGTCTTTCGTACAGCTGTTATGGGCGATGCCGGCAAGCTCTATGTCGCAGCCGATGTTATACCCATATACCACGAGATGCTCCCACTCGCAACTATTATTTCCCCGAACTGGTTTGAAGTCGAGTAAGCACGACTCCCTGGCAAAGAGTCAGCAGTAACTGAGGCTTTTCCAGGACACTAACAGGTATCAAACTCGAAGACCTGCCTTCGCTCCGCAAAGCGATATCAATACTCCACGACACATACCACGTCCCCAATGTCGTAATCTCCTCTATTCCACTTACCTCCTGGCTCTCCGCAGCCTTCCCACCCGCGATCGAGCATGCACCTGACACAGAACAACTGCTCTGCCTCGCGTCCTCGTCCTCTCCTGACGTCGCTCAGGAGCACCAGCACCAGCAGCCCGTTGTCTATGCGCGATGCGTGCCCCTCCTCCCTGGATACTTCTCAGGCGTGGGTGATCTCTTCTCCGCGCTGCTCCTCGCACACTTCGCCCACCCTGCTACCGCCTCGAATACCAAGTCTAAAGAACCACTCACGGCGTCCCCCATAGCACACGCTGCGGCCCACGCGCTAGCCACGACGCACCACATCCTACGCCTTACCCACGCGCATGCGATCACGCTCCCCGTGCACGAGCGTCTGCCCACGGACGACGAGGCGGACACCGCGGAGCCACTGCGAAAGACGCGGCGTATGCGCGGCCGGGAGCTCAGGCTTGTGCAGGGGCAGGCTGCGATTCGTGGTGTTGGAGTAGATGTGAAACCCATGGTACTATGGGAGGGATTTTGGGACGCATGATACCGCACGTCCTATTAGACTAGATAGATAAGTATACCTGACGATAGAAGAGGAATAACTTATAGATGCACTCTTTATTTGAAATCTTGCGGAATGGATATAGTACTATCATCTAACCTTGCAATTGAATGGATTCAGAAGGTGTTTGCAGAGGATACCGACCTAACTACAGCAGGCCTTCTACGAAAGACATCAGCTTGTGGCCCAAACTACCTCTAAAAAGGGGTTGATGTCATGAGTTGACATTTTCCATACCTCTTGGTCAAAACCACGTCTACTGCATCTACCTGCCAGGCGACTACAGGTTTCTACGCTTTTAGTATACGCTCAGTTATCACGATATCATCAATGGATCTTCCTTTCTCCGAACGTGTCCTCAGCATTCAATCTCATGTCGTCTATGGCTACGCCGGTGGCAAGGCCGCTGTCTTTCCTCTCCAATGCCTCGGCTATGATGTAGATGTGAGCAGACACTGCCCACCACGTTCATCATCACCGACCTCCTTTCGTACATAGGTGGTAAACACAGTTCACTTCTCTAATCATTCTGGTGAGTGACTTGGTCTTGAAGACTTGAAGATGCTCTGTACTATCTGATCTCTCCAGATTATGGTCGAACTGGAGGCACAAGAGCAACAGCTTCTGAGCTGAACGCTATCTTCGAAGGCATGGAGCAGAACGAATTAATGTTGCCTACTCGGCTCCTCACAGGTCCCGTCTTGACTCCTCTCTCAATGGGTGAGAGGCTGAACACTTTATAAGGTTTTATCCCTGGTGCAGAAGGCCTGTCGGCTGTTGCAGACCTTGCACGTAAACTCAGGAAAGAAAAGCCTAGTTTAATATACCTATTGGACCGTGCGTGGATAGAATGAGCCCCATTTTACCAGATGACCGACTCGGAGGGTCTTTCGTACAGCTGTTATGGGCGATGCTGGCAAGCTCTACGTCGCTGCTGATGTTATACCCATATACCGTGAGATGCTCCCGCTCGCAACTATTATATCCCCGAACTGGTTTGAAGTCGAGTAAGCAAGCCTCCTTGGTAAGGAGTCAACAGCAATTGACGATTTTCCAGAACACTAACAGGTATCAAACTCGAAGACCTGCCTTCGCTCCGCAAAGCGATATCAATACTCCACGACACATACCACGTCCCCAATGTCGTAATCTCCTCTATCCCACTTACATCCTGGCTCTCCGCAGCATTCCCACCCGCAATCGAGCATGCATCTGACACAGAACAACTGCTCTGCCTCGCATCCTCGTTTTCTCCTGACGCCACTCAGGAGCACCAACATCCCGTCGTCTATGCGCGATGCGTGCCCCTCCTCCCTGGATACTTCTCGGGCGTGGGCGACCTCTTCTCTGCGCTCCTCCTCGCGCACTTCGCACACCCTGTCACCACCTCGAATACCGAGTCTAAAGAACCACCCGCGTCGTCCCCCATAGCATACGCTGCGGCCCACGCGTTAGCCACGACGCACCACATCCTACGCCTTACCCATGCGCATGCGATCACGCTCCCCGAACATGAGCGTCTGCCTACGGACGACGAGGCGGACGAGGCGGAACCACTGCGAAAGACGCGTCGTATGCGCGGCCGGGAGCTCAGGCTTGTGCAGGGGCAGGCTGCGATTCGTGGCGTTGGTGTAGATGTGAAACCCCTCGTACTATGGGAGAGTCTTTGGGACAAATAATGCGCACGTCCTACTAGACTAGATGAATATACCTTACGAGAAGATTCTTAATGGGCTCGTAGTACTAAGTAACTATCCACAATGTCACGCAACAGTTCTAGCACTTTTGTCACAGCGGCTTTTTTGAGATCAAGGTGAAGGGTCCATAAATATTACAAACGGCCCCAGGAGGGGGCTTACGAGCTCGTCTGTGATTTAGATGGGTGGAATCCTTCGTCCACAAGCCCAGCAGGCACAGCTACAAGCTGGAAACTATCCCGTCTTCGTCTTCAAATTCCTCCACAGACCCATACTAAGCGCAGCACCTACGCCCACCAGTCCGATCTGTAATCCAACATAGTTTCGCATCCCTACGGCAACACCACTTCCGCCCCACACTGCACCCGCCACACGTCCGGTGTAATTGCTATACTGTATAGCCAGTGATGTGCGCCCATTCCACTTGGGTGGAAGTTGCTTGCTGAGCGTACTCATGGTCACTGTACTTGCAAGATTGAACCCCAGAGCAACGGCCCACCAACACACAAATACAGCTCCATAGTTTAAGGCCTTCCCGCCTGCACTGAGTAAGCCCAAGAAGATGATGAGTGCCCCGAGTCCTAGCATCGTGCCAAGGGCGAGGATCAGACGATCTTGCGTACGTCGCGCCAGGAGAAGGTTGAGAGCGAGGAAGGGGAAGGTGGTTGCCCCGCCTAGAGCGAGGAAATTCCCTGCGGCATAGGGAGACCAGTGGAAGGGCGACGTGGACGATCCGAAGACGGGAATGTTAGACTCCCAACCACCGAGGATAAAGAAGCACGTCATGGAGAACCAGCACATGCACAACGCGACGCCCCACTGCTGAGGGGAGAGTCGGAAGCTTGAAGTGGGCGATATTGGGGCGGACGGTGGAGTGGAAGTAACGTCTTGAAGCGCGATTGACCCTTCGTTGACCATAGGAACGGGTGCTGGGTCAAACGTCCGTTGTTCATGGGGGATATCTTCATAGTACTTCCACACGACAACCCAGAACGCGACCCATACCCCTGCCATTATCCAAGCCGGGGCCGTGAAGCCATTCCAAATTGAGCCCCCTTTCCCTCCAAATCCGATTTTATACAACACCCCACCAGCAAACGGTCCCAAAGACATGCCAACACCTTGACCTATAACAAGCCACGCCGAAAGTGTGGTACGCCGGCGTACACCTACAATTCGCGGATCGGTGCAATAGCGCTTGCAGTACATCCAGAATGTGAAGCTAAGCCCGGAGACTATGCGGCCAAGAAGGATGAGGTAGAGGAAGTCTGCATAGTATGCGAGGGCGTAAAGAATATGGCCCAGTATCGAGGCACCACAGGCGACGTGCAAAGGGATCGTATAGGCACCTGAATCAAATGAGATTAACTGGGCTTCTTCGAGGGTAACAACGCACCTCTATCATACTTGGCCAGAGGAATGAGAGCGAGTCCAGAGAAGACAGTCGGTATTCCGATAACGATTCCAGAGAAAGTGGATGTGCCTCCAAGGTGAAGTGCGTACTCGTTAGACGAGGATACAATAATGAAAAATGAAATCTGTGTTTCGAGCTCAAGGCTCAAATTTATCGAACCAAGTCCTGAGCAGTTTTAGGACGCACCTGAAGTAGTATGTTTGCAGAAATCATGATAACCAGCGAAGACCGCTTGGGCAGTTTCAGCTCAGGGTCATAGGAATTCGAAAGGATGGCTGTCGAGCCTTGAAAAATTGTAGGTGGCTCATTATCGTCGTGC
>JABAJS010000103.1:0-28034 GCA_018221635.1 Tephrocybe sp. 10521TJB | reverse complement strand
CAACAATGGGTGCGAGATTACTTGCAGCGGATACAACGGTATAATCAACCGCTACGGCGCGCTAGAGTTAGGACATTCCTATTTCACGGCAGTGAAAAATGGAGAATGGACATTGTTGTGAAGTATATTCCGACCTTGCTCCACGTCTCGCTGTTCCTCTTCTTTGCCGGTCTTTATATATTCTTATCTGAGATTACCATCCCCGTCACTCGTGGTGTAGCTGCAATAATCCTGTTTTGTCTTTGCTTCTATAGTCTGGCGACCCTCGCTCCTCTCTTCGACCCAGCAGCACCCTACGAAACTCCGCTGACAGCATTATTGTGGCGCATCCTACAGCAGTTGGGGGGCCGCTTCGCCCATCACTGCTCTTCCCAATATCGCCAGCATGGGCCCTTCGAACCCTCCGTCGCGAGTGTAAACCTTGCCGGAGCTCGTGAAGAATTGGCCCTGAATCCAGTTGATTCCGCAGCCGACTCACTTACACGAGACGCACAAGCGTTTACATGGGCGCATGATATGATCACGAATGATCGAGAACTCGAATCCTTCATCCAAAGTATTCCAGGCTTTTTAGCCTCCGAAGACGGTCGCCAGACCTGGACAATCGCGTTCCAACAACTATCATCTCCTCTGGAGGACCGCATCTCTGAGCTCTTGATGAGCTGCTCTAGAGCCAGCTATATGGATCCGAAAGTCAGGCGGATACGAGCATCGATGTGTATCGAAGCCCTTTCCGCTATTTCAAGGCACCATACTCAAGATAGTCCGAACCGCCAACCTGAACCTTCGACGATCTCACATTTGTCACGACATATCAAAATGGCGACCAAAGATCATGATAACTTACCTGTGACCAACGGTTTATGCACACTCGCCCTATTAGCCCGTCAGTACTTGTTGTCAAAGTTTTCCGACCGCGATTCTCTCCAAGATATATTTGACAACGTCGTGAAACTGTCTCAGAAGGCCGATGAAGCACTGAAGGACATCGACGACTTGAGGCAAACTCTAGAAGAGGTTTTGATTGGACTTGTGTCCGACTCTAAAGACCAGCAAAAGAACATCGGCGATCTATTGCAAATGTATTTCGGTGTAGCAGAGGCCAAATCACAGGATCTACTCGTTTGGGTCAAAACCATTGGTCCTATTCTCTACGAATATGAGGAGCCGAAGCAACACACACTTTTGTCTTGGTACTCTCTACTTCCGGATGTCCGTCATTTCGTAAGGTACCGCGATGTCGCGGGTCTTGATGGTGCTCAGTGGGGACTTGAGCTTTACGCCCACCAAGTTCTAGCATTCATGAAGGCCACTGGTGCCTACTCGTCACTTGCGAGTGGCACTTCACAGAATTTGTTAGCGCCTTTGGCCCTTTCACCAGCTCTGTTCCCATTCAGGCGAACATCGACTAAATATGTTCAGGAATATGAACATCTCTGTCGAGAGCTGGAGCCCATATCTCTACTTCTCAACTTCCTGGAACCCAACCCCACGAAGCATCAAGTTGAGGTTCGATCCAAGAAACTCGAGGCTCCATCAATCGCCCGACCTAGTGTGCCCTATCCTAAAAAACGACCGATACTTACAGATCACTTGGGCCCATTCAGTACAATTGCATTCATCTTACAAGATATCTGGAATGGAGCTCGAGTAGTCGCGCTACTCGAGCTCGTTATGGAATTCAAGTTCTTTTCTCCCAAAATCATCGAGCCGCCCGTTATTCGAGAAATTCTCGACACGATCTTCCCGCGACAATCCCCAAAACTCAAGGAAGGTTCTCAAGTCCTCCTCGTAGTCGTCCTCCGTGTCATTCTTGATTGGGAGCGTGAGACGTCCCCTGACAAACCCTGTGCCTTCTCTGATTCCGATATAACACTTCTTGTCGAATTTTGGAGGAAGAGCATATCTTACCAGTTGTCTCTCGAAACTGCCGAGCGCCTGTTGGGAACGGCCTTCACTTCAGATACTGCCTCCGAAAGGGCTGTGCCTCTGGGAGGAATCCTGGATATGCAAATACCGCCAAAAATTAGCCATGATGCTCGGATTCGCGCGGTCTATAATCAGATTATGACTCAAAGACTGAAACGGTGAAGCCTATTGAGATACCTATGCAGTGGCACCGGATAATTGATGACATTAACCCAAAGTCTTGTCTAATAGCTCTCAGTGATATACTGCGTTTCATGAAAGGTATCAGTCTGGAAGAGAATCTAGCCCTGGGCATAAGCTGAACCTAGGACAATGATAATGGTGCAAAGACCCCAGGACGACATGGACAAAGGTGTGCTTCTATTCATTGGCATACAGACGTATCGAAGTGGGGCACATCGATGACTCAAAATGGCTCTTTTTTATCTAAACTTTTCAAGGTTACAAGTCGATGGTTGCGGGTTTGACGCGCGCGATGACTGGCTCGGTTCGGTATTACATACACAGCCTCAGCTTCAGATCGTCTTGGAAGCTATGCTGTCTTTTTCAGGGTGTCCCTTGAGGAGATCCGGGCTTGGTGAGGGCTGGGATCGATACCTGTGGTATTTTTTGACTGCGTCTTGGAAGTTGATGCCGCACTCAAAAGGAAGACAAAGGAAGTATCGGATGGTGTGTTGACAGAGAAAATGAAGCGACACCTCATACCTTGTATGCTTGGAAGGAGACGAGCTGGTTAATTTAGGCTGAACAGGCTCTCTCAGATGTTGGCTTCTCCGCCACTGCCCCAAACATCTCAAAAAAAATCTTCAGTAGAACTTGATGATTGGATGAGAAGATCTTGGGCTTCTGCGATCTAGGAACCTTTTTGTTATTAGGCTGAACGCTGAACTTTCAAGGGAGACAAAGGACTGCCTCAGTGTTGTGGAGGGTGGTGGGGGTCCACTGCACCTGTCGAGCAAGTTGATAAGATGGTATTTTATTCAGTTCACGGCTTGTCAGAGTTACCACGCTGATGTAAAAACGAAGCCATACGGCCTTTTTTGTGCCTCCAAAGTCACCTCCTGATCAGTTCTGCCTACGGCTAGAATTTTCTCCTTCCCTGAAGAGAACTACATATTGCCATCAGTGCCACCTCCTCTCTTAGTGAAGGTGGAATGCTAGTTTTCACGACTGCCACATCAAGAATTGGAGAATAGCTTAAAAGGCGGACGAACAGGCATTGAAAAATCAGTGCAGTAATATCTGATTCACAACAACCACTGCAGTTTCTCAATCCATTGATATGTTCGCTCGTCTCTCTGTTGCTATTGTCACTGTCCTCGCTCTTCCCATGCTCTCTATGGCTCGGGACGAAGCAACCTGCAGCCATGGCAATCTGGAGTGCTGCAGCAAATTCCAACCCATTAAAGTTCGTAACGTCTCTTTTTTCATTCAGTAAGTTCTTTGGCGATATTCATTATTCCCAGGAAGTCATTCCTTCTCTGCCACCTCGACTGGTAGGAATAGGAACGTACTTGCACGGCCACGTTGGATGTATGTGCCCTTCTACTTTTCGCAAGGTATATATGTATGTGATGGAACATCCACTGGATAGACCTTTGCAATCCGCCTCGTTCAAGTACTTCGCCATGCCCTGATAAAGGTGATCGTCTAGGCTGCTGTGATTATAACTATGCAAGTGCCGTTCCTATGAATCTACATCCATTTTTCTTAAATACTTCTCCAGGATAACTTGGCGTGGTTGAACTGCACCATTGTTTAGGAATTTCCGATAGAGTAAATCTCTTAAGATGGACATGTAGTATTAGGCCCGTGCTACTAAGTTTTGTTGTCAATTTGCCGTTCTGCGCATGTACGAATATATCTGTGATTTATGAACCTATTGTGCAGACTCGGTGGTGTGCGCATAGCAGTAATTATGTAATTAAGTAAGAAAAAGAAAAGCATCGTGGAAACTCGGGGACGGTAATTCCCACGAAGCTAAATCCGAAGTGCTGGTCGTGTCCGTTCTGCTCCAAACCAAAAACACCGCAATGGCGTCCAGAATCGCTGTCAACTCTCTGCGGGCTGCCGGTATGCTTTCTCTTTTTTATTTCGTATCCTGTTTAACTGAATATTTTACGTTTTAGCCCGCCCGCGAGCGGTCGCCGCCCTCCCTTCCTACGCTATGTGAGTCGCCCTTTTTCTGACCGTGGTATACAGTCAAGACTTACAATGAAGTAGCCGCGCGATGGCCTCCTCCTCCACACCCCCACCTCCCTCTGAGCGCGCGTCCGAGATCATCGAAAAGCTCCCATCGTCCCCTGGACTCCTCACCAAGACTGGCTCAGCCATCCTCGGCACAGGTCTCGCCGCCACCGCCATCTCCCAGGAGCTCTATGTCGTGAACGAAGAATCCATCATCCTCATCGCCTCTATCATCTTCTTCACTTACCTTGGCAAGGTGCGTTTGTGTTGCGATGAATTTCGGTGCAGAATGGGGTTTGACATGTTTGCGCGGGTTGCAGGTCATCCGTGAGCCTTACAAGAACTGGGCTGATGGTAACATTGCACGCATCAAGAAGGTTCTCGATGGCGCACGCGCGGAGCACACCCAGGCCGTGAAGGAGCGCATTGACTCTGTTGGCCAGATGAAGGATGTCGTTTCCCTCACTCAGGGCCTTTTTGCTCTCTCCAAGGTGCGTTCTTCACCTCCTACGTCACCTTATTTGATACCAATTTTTTCTTGATTTTTAGGAGACCGCACAGCTGGAATCAGAGACCTTTGTGCAACAGCAGAAGGTTGCCGTTGCCGCCGAGGTGAAGAGCGTTCTCGACAGCTGGGTGCGCTATGAGCAACAGCAGAAGGAGAGCGAACAGGCCGACCTTGCCAAGACCGTTGTCGCCAAGGTCCTCGCTAGCGTCAAGGACGAAAAGACCCAGCGTGATATCATCAACGCCGCTGTTGCCGAGATTGAGCGTGAGTTTTTCTCCAGTGCGGCCTATTTCCCTGAAGCTCATTACTCCTGAACAGAGCTCGTCAAGGCTAAGGCCATCTAGATGTCGATAGCCTTTTAATCTTGCGGAGATGAATAGAATTGTTTTGGAATAGTATCGCTTCTCACAACCTCAAAGACGATGCTAAGCAGCTCGAATACATGTCATCGCAGGTAATGATGCATAACAAACCCATGTATGTACTTCGACTTCGTGAAGTAACCTTTCTTCAGTCCCACAGCAACCCACGTGTATTTCTTTGCTGAAGCTATAATGTCTACTGTGGCGTTCGATGTCGTTCAATCGTGTCAAGACCTCACACGTTCGAAAGAATGTCTAGTCTGCTGCTCGCCAAGTGCACACGATGGGAGGTTTGAAGGTGCTGTGGAAGTACAATAGGCTGCCGAGAGCGTCAACTTATTTTATTACGAACGAATGAGACTCCTTGGCCACTTTAGGGATAGCAACAAGGACACGCCTGTCGCGGCACATGATCAACAAAGAAGACCAGACTCTAAAAGCACTATGTATAACCTTACTACACCCGACAACTCTGTTCTGATAACTCTCGACACCTGATGTTGCGCCACAATAGTACCAGTACTTGGTCGACAAGCATGTGCGAGAAGCCAGAGTGACGAAGAAATCGACATTATTAATGCCAATAGTCAGTGCTCTCAAAATTGCGTGCTTTACTTTCTCGTTCCAGTGCTTCGATGGCTTCGCGTCCGGGAAAGACATTTTCCAAGCCCAGAATTCTATATGGTACAACAGCAACAGTACACGTAACAAAGAACCAAGACAGCAAGACCATGCAAATGACAACATACTACTTATAACGAACAGATCAGATCCCATCCTCTTCAGCCTTGGGCCCAAGCTATAATACGAACCGAGTAAGAACTCACGTTTACATTGAAAACTTTTGAACACGTACCTCTGTACCTCTACTCCGCGATGGCGCGGCAGCTGCGACACCATTGCCGTTAGCAAGCCCGTTAGTAGTAACGCTTGCGGTCGAGGCCCTGCGTGTGTGCCCGTTGCTGCTAGCACCAGAAGTACCATTCCCAGTCGTAGTATTGCGTGGACTACCACGGAACACTGCGTTCCCGGCCTCTATCTCAGAGTCGTGTTGTTCTGGATCGCGCTCTTGTTCGGGTTCGCGGGTGGGAGCATTGGCATTTGAATGGTTGTTTGGTGAGCGTGTGGACGCGTGGGGCGGCGGCGGCGGCGGCGGCGGATCGTACGTGGATATCGGCCCGTGCTGGTGTGGATGTGGCTGAGAAGAATGCGCGTGGGCGTGAGAGTTAGAATGTGAATGGGACCGTGAATGGGAGGGGGCGTGGGCGTGAGGTGGAGGGCGGTGTGAGAGGGTGGGGGAGACAAGCTGCATCAGCTCGGGCGCAGAGGTGTATATCGCGTCAAGGAGGAGGCTGGGATACATTTAATCGAGGGTTGCTGTGAGGAATATCTGGAGCACGCACTCGTTCTCAGCCTGGATCTTCTCTATTTTTTTAACGGCGGCGTCAAGGTCGCGTGCGTAGGCTTCACGTAGCTGTTTGAAAGAGTTAGTTTCGCGTCGTATTCTAAGGGGCTGGTCAAGTAAATACACACCGTTAAGATTCTATCATACTTGTCACGTAGCAAATGAAATCTAAAGAGTAGAATTATAAGTTTATAAGGTTTGCCTCCATTTTATAACAAATAATTCGAAGAGATTGTACGCACTTCTCCTTATACCGCGTACTCCGATGTGCAGGGTTCTGATTCGAAATTCATAACTCCAATGAATATATCACTACTAAACCTCAGTTTCATGCAGAACGCACCTTTGAACCACGTTCACCACGTTCACGATGGTGTTTCCTCGCATGGGAATCACGGCGCGGTCTTGTTGAACGCCCCAGCATCTCGGTCCATATCACATCGTCGTCACGGTGGTCGTCTTCCATGCCTTTCGCGTGATATGAATGCGAGATTTATACAAGAGCTCAAAAGCTCGTCAAACGCTGGACTTGAGGCGCTTTGCTTGCCCAGACGGGCAATGTCGTTGCTTGTATTAGACAAAATGTGAGCCACGTGTTGGGAGAACTGCATTGTTGATTTCGTTCTCCGCGACGAATTGAAGATCTTATCTCAAGTTTGTACCTGCAAATCAAGATTTTCAGTCATTCTGTCAACCTTGGACTGTCATCGCAGCGTTATGTTACTGCGCAATCTCTTATTATACTTTCTGAATTACTAATATACCCTATCACTGATATAGCCTGATGGTATCTTGATCTTTGGTTCCATGTGATTCGCTCAACTCTGAGTAAATCTTCGTTAATACGTACTTGGAAAGTTGTTTTCTATCCTACTACATCGAAGGGATAATGTTGAGTCATGGCGGCACCACGCAAAGTATACCACCTTACATCCTTTTCAAATCAGAGCATTGATCAACTACGTATACCCAGATGCACTTCCTAAGAACTTTGGAGTGATTCTCTTCCCCGGATTTCAGGCACTAGACGTCTTTGGCCCTCTCGACGCGCTCAACACTCTCGCACAACAGTATCCTATCCAGCTCTTCATAATCGCTGCTACAATGGATCCCGTCTCCACCAAGATTCCAACCTCTGTTGCACCAGCCATCTCTAACTTTGGAGAATCTATCGTACCTACTCACACTTTTGAAACGACCCCACCTCTTGATGTCCTCGTCGTCCCAGGCGGGCGGGGTGCGCATGATGATGCTGCGATCCAAGGCGCCATCGCATTCGTCGCCAAGATCTATACATCGCTCAAGTACCTCATCACCGTGTGTACGGGCTCAGTCATTGCAGCCAGGGCGGGCGTCTTGGACGGCAGACGCGCGACGACAAACAAGAGATCGTGGGATTGGGCGAAATCGTACAGAAAAGAAGTCAATTGGGTTGCGAAGGCGCGGTGGGTCGTCGATGGGAATATCTGGACGTCATCAGGCGTCAGTGCGGGGATCGATGTGACTTTCGCGTGGATAACGGAGATTTATGGAGAGAAGACGGCAAATGAAGTGGCGAATATTCTTGAGTATGAAAGACACGTCGATTCTTCATGGGATCCGTTTGCAGAGCTATATGGCCTGAACAAGGACTCGGAGGCATAATTTTTCAAAATTGTACCACCAAATTCAAGTTTTACAACCCACGTGACAGACTTGACGCAATATTCCATTACAAGCTATAAAATTGTCCTGAAAGGAGAGATTGACTGCTTGCAAGTTGCAGAGACTTGAACGTTGTAGACGACGGGCATCCGATTCCGGCTCGGAGTTGAATGCTGATCCGATGATCGCACGGTTCACAATCACAACTTCACCACAAATAAAGCTTAAATACTCCAACTTCAACGACATATCGTCGAGCTCCCTGTGCTCAATGGCTACATATACCTCCACTATCTCTCGTGTTCTTGCTATCCCGGAGTTACTTGACATGGTCTTCCAATTTCTGGACGACGCTTCAAACGCGTCGAATGCCAGAGTATCGAAACAATGGTCTGAAATGGCACTGGATGTTCTGTGGAAGGAGGTGACAAATTTCTACGGTCTTTTCAACATCCTTTCTCCTTTAGAGAAAGGCAGCAGTGGTCTATATGTGGGTCAACACAGTGTCATCTTCATTGTTCCCGCTACTCAATGATAAATTCAAATGCAGAAGTTCGTTCGGCCACTTGAACCTAGCGACTGGATCAGGTTTGAACGGTACCGTCGAAGGGTGCGGAAAGTGACCTATTGTGGCTCAAAATCATCGCTTGGCATGCATCATAGCGTGTTCGACGACATCGCACGGTCCCGTACAAACCTCGACATACTGCCAAACTCGTACTCATTACTATGGAATGCGCCAATCAACTTGTGTGTGATCTTCATGCACAAGAACGTTAAATGCCTGGCACTCCACCTCCCTTCCGACACTTCCAACGTCAGCCGTACCTTTGAGGAGATTGCGGCACGGATGCCAGGTCTCATTGAACTCGATCTCCGTTTCGAGTTCTCCATAAGTAATATCGAATCGGACTTGATTCGAATGCTTCCCTGTCTACATAGTCTTCGGAGGATTATCTTACCTCGCTTTTGCCTTACGACGAAGATAGCCGAGGCTACTTCTCGGCTGGGGAAGCTTCAGACATTGGAATACCAATATTATGATTATCAAGGCCGTGGCGATCCCGTTGACATTATAGACTTCGAGCCTGTTCTGTCAGAAGGCTCCTTCGTATCACTTTCTGACATGAGCACGACAATAACCTTCCAGGATGCAGTCAGGTTCTTCACCGTCCCATTTTCCCCGTCCAACTTAACTATCGTTTGGGTCGACTCACCAACTATCGAAAATCCCCCTGCCCTTCTAAGCCTCATCAGTACCCTCGCCAGCACCTGCCAACTACTCAAATCATTAACCCTGGTTTCCCTCATCGACTCGAGCATCTTGGTCACCTCTGCCCCAGAGAAAGAAGACTGCATTACCATAGACACCCTCCGTCCCCTCTTTAAATTCCCCAACCTCACCTCATTTACAATTGAGCACCACAACCCCGTCCACCTCGACCTCTCCGACGTCGAAGAGATTGCCAAATCGTGGCCAGGCGTCGAGACCCTCGTGCTAAGCACACAGCCTGCATACCTGGAACACTCAAACCTCACCCTACGCGCACTCCTCCCTTTCGCTCAGCATTGTCCCAAACTGAAAATGCTGGGCCTATTCATCGACGCAACTGCCACCGATATCCCCTCCGGCGACCCCGCCGCAGCCTATCAGCTACCGTACTTCCGCGCCCTCCGCCTGCTCCAAGTGGGGGTGTCAATCATTGAGGAGGAGGGCCCCGTCGCGCTCTTCCTCAGCCAGGTATGCCCTCTGAATTGTGATATCGAGAAGGGCATGACGTGGGACGAGTCGATCCTTACGGTGGCGCCGATTGTTGAAACTTTACAGAAGAGGTTCGATAAATGGGAAAAGGTTGAAGAACTGTTGCCGCTGTTGACGAAGCTGAGGATCGAGGAGCGCGAACGCGCGCGGTTGTTAAAGGAGGAGGTGCAAGATTTGCGGATACGGACAGAGGTTTTGATGGACAAGTTTGCGGTGGCTGGGAGTGCTGTTAACATTGACGGATGCATACTTATATAGATAGCAGGTGTGTAGGACTTGTGTGTTCCTTGCAATCCACTTACAGTTCAACGGGTGCCGTAAAAGGATACATGCTGATCCATTGTCCACGATTCGTACAAGAACAACTGCACCCGTATTCATTTTGTCTGTTGGATAACTATCTAAGTCACAGGTACTCATTGGAGAAGTAATGGTAACGGCAGAGCGTTGGTGTGGTTGGGCGTCAACGAGCTGTGTAGTGTCGCGTTTACGAGGATGAGAATCGATCTCAGCGTCACAAGTTGGGTTGGGTAGGCTGGAGGTTCATTACATCCTTCCACCATTGAAATTACATGTCATTACTGAAGAGTCGGTACACGCGTTGTCAGGAAGAATAAGTAAGGCCCAACGTGAACTATAAACTCTCTTTCAGTCCTGCCATGCCCGCGCTTCCATGTCGGCTTTCTCAGCTTCTAATCTTATAAGAGCCGCGACACTCGGGTACCGGGGTACGAGTTGATACTTTAAATTAGCAGGTCGGGATACTAAACCGCTGGTAAAGTCATCCACAGGTGGTAGATAAGGTTTGCCATTTTCTATCACGGGCAAAATATCAAACGCCCATAGCATCCTTTAAGTCGAGTTGAGGCCTTGCATCGCACTCCATGCCAAAAAAGAGAAAAAGGCTTACCTCGAAAGGGCAATGAATAGGGTTTGCAGTGCCATATGCATTCCCGGGCAAATCCTACGACCAAATCCGAAAGCCATTTTTTGGACTTTGTTATTTGGATCCTCGATGTATCGCTCTGGTCGGAAATTGTCAGGTTCATGAAATACTTCCGGGTCAGCTAAGATGGCACTGATTTCAACTATCAGTCAACTTGACAACAACAATAACGTATGATTAAGGACGTACTAGAGGTTGGCATATATCTTGGTTCCTTTCGGTATAGACATTCCCTCGTAAGTGTCGTCTTGGGTGACTGAGTGTGGAACACCCGTCGGAACAATCGACCGCCATCTCGAATGACATGAGTGAATGGTAAGCCTTTCGCCACAATATTTACCTTGTGGTTTCTCTGATCAGTGCCTGCATATAGGGCAAAGAAGGCTGGTCTTCGAAGGAAGGAAGTCGCCCAGTACCAATGACGGAGTCAAGCTCCGCCTGCGCTTTGCGCATAACATCAGGAAAGTGGAGCATTGCCACTGAAATTGACAACTGAGAATAAAAAACCAAATAGTGTACCGAAGTAGAATGACGGACATATGGCGACTTCAATAGTTGCAAGGGTCTTACAAGGCCCAATCAGTACATGTGGCACGACAAGTCGGCTGAAGTGAACTCACGGTCCCTACTCCAGCAGTCCATGGGGATGACAATGCATATGCCATTTCGACGTCAGTCAAGCCAAATTGTTCCCGCCTTTCAAGCGCATAGGTCGTCATAGACGGCGGGGCAGAACCAAGCTCCATTTGTGCTTTCACTTTGTTCATGTTGGATAGATATACCTTTGCATCACTCTTTTGACGCCTCTCGGGTTCGTGTCGGAACCATTGCAGGAATCGCTGAGAGACAACTTCATGATCAATCAAGGCACTGAGGATGGAGTATTCAGAACTAACCGGAAGATACAACAATAAAGGCCACTGAAAAGGGTACGTTAGCTTCCGGTCGGGGTCGGAAATTGAAGAGACAACGTACTGATTCAACCATGAATTTCCCAGGTACACTGGGGGGACTTCAGTTAACTTGAAGAGAATAGGCAATGTGAGACGGACCTTATGCTTCAAAAAGCAGGGTAAAGCACGGCACGAAGAAGAATAACAGAGGGAAGACATACCTTATATGATCTAAGTAATATGAGTACAATGGAATAACGCTTCTGGTCTTTTATAACTTACAGTCATCTATTTCCTTATTGGCAAGAACTGCCTCATCCGTCGTGGTGTTGATTCTACGACCATAGGACAGGCAGTAAATGGTCGACATGATAAATCTGAAGAATGTAGTGAGGGGAATGCTACGGCAGGCTGGCACACTTCTCAACCATGTACCTCGACAAATATGCACGAGATTGGCTGGAGTCCTCGCTGTCAAGCAAGTCTCTAAGAAGAATAGCTGATTCCACAGTCTGAAGAGGCTGATACTGCACGACGGCTGTCACACTCAATGCAGAAGATTGAAGCTTATCCCGAGTTGAATTAACAATTACTATATCTAGGAAGCAATAGAAAAGACCCACAGATCGCCATCGCCTCCATCTGGGTCCAGGTGACATCCCAATGCCTCGCATACCAGCAGACAGGATCTCACCCCTGTTACCAAGGTAAGTCTTGATATCTCAATTGCTCAGATCCCAATACTCACGCCATAATGCTTCTGGGGCGGCCAGAATAGATATCGCTGCGCTTGTCGAGAAGTTCTGATGCTGCTTTAGCTGTTCCCAGGACTAGTAGGACCAAATGTGAGATGCCAACAAAACCGCGAAACCAGGCTGCAGCTAACCAATGACGGGCGTTCTTCCAAGGAAAAAGGAAACCACAGGACCTTATATAATCAGAGTCCATCGTTGTTGCTAATACGAGTAAGCTCACCAAACCGTTCATTCCAGGACTTGAATGTCTTCCACGGGTGGGAGGCTGGTATATCTTTGGTGTTGTCGCCCAAAAGCCCTCCTGGCGGACCGGGCGGTAAGTTAGTGACCTGCCCATACAGCCGCCATCGAAGAAACAATGCAGACGAAGCCGCGAACGATAGAAGACAGAGCGCCAGAGCAGACATTTAAGTTTGAACGTTGTAACAACTCGGGTTCTCCCAAGGTTCCCCTCTCTTATACTTATCAATAATCAAAAGCCCCGTGCTCGAAGCCTCGAACTCAAGTAAATGAAAGAAGTCTGATGACAGAATGCCACGCTTACGTTACGTTACCGCGCGGTGTCACCATTTCAGGATTAGGAATGCTGCTTGGAGTCGACAGGCGGATGCGGTACTCGGAGCCACTGGCAGTCATGTTGTGGAGAGTAGGTCTGGTCTGGTCAACTCAGGGTACATGCTGATCCCAAGCGGCAAAAAAAGTCAGATTTTGTTTGAAAAATCATTATAAAGAACGTAGTGAACTTAAATTGCCAGCAGAGACGGAAAGAGAGACCGAGCAAGGATGAATCCTCGGACTATTGCAGTTTGGCGACTGTAACTTGACCGTAACAGGCCGCAACCTAGTGGGTGGTGGCCACATCATTGGGCACCGATGATCAGAGCATCTTTCCGAATCGGGAACTTCCCGGATCCTTTGACAACACCCGATTTCATGGCGGTTCTTGATATGCTGTATTCTTCCAACTCTTTCAACGGAACGGTATCCGATAAACGACGTTCGCAACTCAAGTAGCGCCATCGCGGTATTTGATTTGGAGCCCTTTCCTAGCCTGCCAAACGTGTGGCGCAGATATCTAGGCTTCATGGGGGCCCCTGAAGCATATTATTCTGGGCTATTTTCATGTAGATAACTAACGGCATGATATCGATGTACAGTTATGGTAAACATATGATGCGATGCAGCGCGGAGTTGAGAGGTTGCTTCTGCTATGCATTGCCATCTAATAAACGAAGAACATCACCAACGTGCATGACTACCTTTTACTTCGTTCCTGACGCTCTCTATCAGAAATTAGAGATATTGGTACATCGGTATTATCTGGAGGGATGAAGTCGGTCCCAAGGAGCCGCTTTACTACCATGAGAGAGAGACGTCGTAATCAAGGTACCACACATACCAAACCAAACGGCGCACATCATCAGTACTAAAAGAGCAGGGTTTTTCGGGGGGCTCGTCTCGATGCCAGTCAATGATAACACGGATGACAACGATCAAGAGAAGCTCAGAAGATAGGTCGAGCCGGCGGTACAGCCAATGGGTGTCGAGGAGTCTGTAGATTTCCTCGATTTCCACTGCCTGAGGCGCGTACTTTTGGAAATTGACAATTAAAGTGAATAATAAGACCAATCGGGATCCCCCATATCGGATGTCTCCCAGAATAGATGTAATCGCCATGCATGGATCCAAGTATTTAGTAAGGAGCTTGAAGACGAAGTACAGTTGCATTTCTTTTTTACTAAACAGGTCCTGTCCGTCAGGTTCCCGTAAGTTGGACGTTCTAACCTCTACCTGGCAAGTAGATTGAATGGCTTGTATGATATTGAGCAGGAGAGACACGGGTTGAAGTTGCCTGAGAGGAAGTATTCTGTAAAGTTCATCTGCAAGGGGTGTTTTCTGAGAGCACACGACCTCCAGTGAGGCTCGCTCTTGCGGCCATACATCGACGTCTGATTTCGGACATGCGTCTCTCAAAAATTCCAAGAGTTGAAGTGCAAAAACGTTGACACCGTACTCCGGCATGACGTCCAAACTTGAAAAGCCAGCATACCTGACATATAGATAGACTTCAGGTAATCTGACGAAATCCTCCATAACCAACACTGCGATAGGGATTACAGCAATTTAGCAAATCCCGCGATTTGGATTGCAGCACACCGAAATAAGTATGCAGCAGATCCAGAATATCCTGTCGATGATCTTGGGCATCAAATGATAGAGAGACGAGCACTTGTCTTAAGATATTTTGCATCTCAATGACGTCCTTCAAGGTCTCTTCGGCCTTCTGCGACACTTGTACTATATTATCGGGAAGTTCGTGCTTCGAATTGGAGAATGCGGCCAGCAAATTTGGTGTTTTGCTATGGAAAGTACACAGATACTCCTTGTGACAGGAGAACTGTCCTTCATCCTTTTAATATGCGTCGAGATACGGGAAGCGATCGATCTTAATTCATGCGGAACAGCCGAGACAGCAATGTTGATGTGTTGTACAAAAATATGACGAGACCCGCAAAGAAAAGGAAGAGCGAACTGTGGAGCAATGTCGGGATATACTCGACAAGAGTTTCCAGTTTCCATTTCTCAATTCCATTAAACAGGAACGTCCTGGTCCGGGCTCGTCGCAGAGGCTCACTGTGCTGCTGTATCCGCTGCAAATAATCTCAAATCCACTGCTGGACAAGAGTTACACACAAGGCGGCGGCGAGGCTGCACACAAGGCTAAGGAACCATAGAATATTGACCACAACAGCGGACGTCGAGGGTACGAAGACAGGCGGGGAAAATGTGCCAGATGGCATCATGACAGAGGAAGTAGTGTTTTCTGCGGCTATTTGAGCAGCTAACAGCTGAGCGAGAAGCATATTCGTGACTTGGGTTGAATCTTTTTCAAGGAGTATATAGCTTTCGGTGATAAAGGCCGTAACTACTGCAGAGAAGAGACCAGCCTATAGTAGAAGGAATTGAAGACACGTTGATCTTGGCTCAGCATGATAGAAGTTGCACTCACAAAAATAAGTGTGCTGTCCATGTCAGCTTTCCAGGTTTCTGTTTTGTTCGAGTCATATTGATACATTAGATTGGCCAAAACTTGTTCGCTCGATCATTGTAGTTATGTTGAATCGCCATATCCTATGATTTTTCTATTGATAACGCGGATAGGCTATATACTGACCTCGATTCATCTTTATATACACAGCGAATGCCGATGTTGAGCGATGTTGAGAGGATAGATACTTATATAACGGTTAGGAAGGACCGGAATTCGGGCCAAGGAAATCAAATGTTGGCCAAAAGTGGCAGTCAACCCCGGTCCACAACCGGTGCACGACCATCCTGCCACCACATGCTGAGCAGCGCCAAAAGTTTTTTCTACGAGCGTAGGAAGGGATTGACGAAGGCCACTTTCATCATTGGTGGCGCATATGCATTGCGGAGCTATGTGCGGGACAGGCTTGAGGAAGTTAAGGACAGGCTAGAGCAAGAACGGACGGCGCAAGACAAGTACAATTTATTTCTTCTCATTTTATATATCTTCGTTGACTGTTTCATCTTCCAAGTCTTAAGCGTCGATTTAATCAAACGCAAGAAAACGTTTCGTTCACCGTCCTCGCTCTGATCCAAACGCTCTCAGAACAAATTCTGCACGAGATGGACGTTGAAGGGCTCACATTAGAACTTCAGACTCGGTCCAAGGCGCGGAACGCGAACAAGCATCGTATAGAGCGTCCATCGTCAAGCCTGGCATCTAGCATCGATATGGTGCAAGACCAAGACGCGCGTTCGGAGGCAGAATCTGCTGTGGTGTCGGTTGTGTCTACATCATACGATGGTGCGGCTCAATCTACGTCAAATATATCGACATCAGGGTTGCAGAGCTGGGTGGAATCATCTGGGACGCCGAGACATGTATCCGAGTCAGGCGAAGGCGAAAGTAGAGGCGCGACCATGTCGGAGTCCGTAGCGACTTTGGATAGTTCTGCTCAGAATAATGGTGAAAGTTCTTCTGTTGCGGAGTCGGGTCCGGTACGTCTGCAATTTTGCTTACCTGGTCGTCTTTTCTGAACGCTTCCCAGTCAGAAAGTCTAATGAGCTCCTCTATTGTCTCTGAACCAGGAAACTCACGGACGACAGCAGAACTCTGGAACGAAGTAAAAATCCTCAGTAAGCTAATTCCCATCTCTTTCGTTGCCAGCTGAACTCAAATATTGCGCAGCTTTTACTCGAACGTTGACGACACTCTATTCAACGACCCTTTTATCGCTCCTCACTTCAATACAACTTACCCTTCTAGCTCGATCAAAATACATTCAATCTGTGTTACAACAGGAACGTGAAGAGCGACTACAGGAACACATTGCCTCAGAGTTTACATTCACCAACATGCTACTCAAGTCTGGACGAGGTCTGGAGGAACTACTGGCGGGAGACATGTCGTCGCTACTAGATGAGGATGGCGAATCAATGGACAATGGATTCATCAGTGAGGACGTGGAGAGCAGATTTTTGACTATGAGCTGGTGGATATTACACGTTGGTTGGAAAGATGTCGGCGAGAGAGTGAGGAGGGCAGTGGAAGAGGCGTTTGACGGGTAAGTCTTACATTCAATCCAAGTATAAAGTAACTGAAGACCTCCTCAGCGTGTCATTGAAAAGCAAGCTGGCAATGATGGACCTCCATCGCCTAGTAAGCGATGTCCGACGACGAGTAGAATACGAAATAACATTCGAGGGCAAGGAACGGCGTATAGAGTATGTATCTCTCAATGTATCCTTCAAAACAAGCTAACACACTCCGAAGCTTCCTCTCCTCTCTCCTTCCTCCGACTCCCGAAACGATACAGCACGTTCTCACTCAAGGCGGCTTCCCAACACATCCATCCCTCCCCGCACCCTACGACCTCTTCGAATTCGACGACATCTCCGCCGCCTCTTCACAACTCTCTGCCTCTCAACACCTGCCTCTTCCCTCTCATGCCATTGCACCTCACCATGCAATAATCCACCCGAACCCCCCAACGCCCCTCCCGATACATCCACGCCCGCAGGACCCCGCCTTCCTCTCACTCCTGGAGGAGACGCGATCTATCGTTACCTCGGCCGACTTTGCGCCCGTTCTTGAGGCGTGTCTGGATCGCGCAACAGAGGTGCTGTTGTCAGGTCTGGAGAAGTCGGTCTTTGTCAGTTCTACAACGGATAGGGAGGTGCCAGGCGAGCCGGTGAGGATCAGGCTGGCGGGTTTGTTGCCTGGGCTGGCGAGGTGGAGTCACCTGGCGATGGATGTGGTGCCGAATGAGTTGGTTGATGTGAGTATTTTTCTTCTCGTTGTTCCCGTACTTTTGTTTGGATGCAGACTGATGAATGAGATGCAGAACATTTTAGCTGTTAGGGAGGTGGAGTGTTTGTCTGCGATTACTTTTGCCAAGTTCGAAGACGGCTTTAGGTAACCATCTATCTGTGATAGTTTGATCCCACCATACTTTTCTTACTTTACGCACCATGATATATCTATAAATGCTCACAAACTCATTCACCTGCCAGAGTGCCTATGTTCACCAAAGCCCGACACAGTCTGTAAAACGAGCATGCTAAGACTTTGAAGAGTGATGTCTTGACATATAAGGATTCCAGCTTCGGGTGTCTGTATAGGAATATTAATTATTTTATCGCATGGGATTCGGGATCAGGGAATACACATCGCCGTCTTGCGAATGAAGAGAAAGGTAGAGCGCCAACCCACCAAGGTACGCACCAGTCTTGTAGATTTCGAGCCACATTTTTTTCATATACAATCAAACAGGTCTCACGATTCATCGCACCAGCTGCAGCTCTCTGCGAACAGTGCAGCATAGTTTCATGAGCAGGTATCTGCTACCTCGACGGGGGGTACCAGCATCCTTCGGTTCTGGGGTCAATTGTCGAGCCCTGGGAACGTTGAAAGGCATTTCAAGTACACCCTCCATACGAAGTTAGAACTAATAAAGGCACAGCACAATCGAACAAACACTTGACTCTACGATCCTCTCTCCCCAATGACACGAAGACGAACTGGCCAGGTTCATCCACTGTCCAATCTTCCGCCACATTCTCTTCGGCCCACCAGACCTCTTCGATCCCTCTCTCCTCCAATGTCACCACCCTCGGCGCCATTCTCAAAATTATCAACGTTGAAACCGTCCTTTACGTCCACTCTCTCCGAAAGCAACTCTCATGCGAAGCATGGAACCACCGATTACTATCGTATCGACCGGAAGCTCCTGAAGGTTACACGCATAGGACGCCCATAATACACTGTAGCGATCTATCGATATACCCAAACCAGAACAATGTCATGGTCTGACAATACCCTGTCTAACTAATTCACCATATAAAAGGCAAAAAATCAATTTTCCAGATCGAGAAAGGCCCTATGAATTTGCCAAACCGCCGCGAACACACTTAGATGAACTACTTATGCCAAACCCTAAGTCCTATGAGAGGTAGTAACCACGATCCCAGCCAATTGCAAGCCAAGGGCCTTGGCAACTGAGTCATTTATATTTTGAATTACTGACGGCTGGACTCGGAGTAGTATAAGGACTGTCCATGTCTGCCTGCCTGCCTGCCTGCCTGTCAAGAATAACTTAAGCTTAATATCGCTCCACGTCAACATTGAACATTCGACGCTAGCCTTTTTCGAGTGGGGTTCCGGGTGGAACTTGATAATTGTCCAAGGTGTGCATGCGCCGTGACGCAGCGCGTGTACGGCGACAAGAATGATGCATGCCAGGTGTCATGCATCAAAGTTCACGCTAAACCACAAAGTCTCTGCAGAACCTGCAGAACCCTCCTGAAAAGAGAAAGGAAGTCGAAGACATTTCATTTATCAGTATACTAGTATCACAGTAATAGCACACACCCTACTACTACCAAAAACTGACAAATTACCACCATACTTGAAGAAGGATATTCGGGCCCAGTCACTAAGGATGAACGAGCATGGAAATGTGTGCGTGTGATGGTGTGAGCCTGTGTCAAAAATGCTGTATACGTACGTACTGTACTAAGTGCGAGTATAGTAAAATAATGCTTGCGTGCAGCGTAATGAGGGTATGCCAATTGCAAAATGCCAAATGTGGGAAATTGAAATGAATGCGAATGCGTAGTGGTACAGTGAAGTGATCGTGGTAGTCGTTACATATCATGCGTCCATAAGCGCGTATCATACAGGAAAGGACGCATACATCGAGTCAATCGGGAAAAAAAATCAAGCAATTGAAAGAGACTACTTGCAAGTCAAGTTCGTAAGCCGAGAGGGCCTGGACCTCGAAGAAGGGCCAGCCAATGGAAAGGCCGCGGCGATAGGCGCCCAGGGAAACCCGCCGTCGAGAGATTAGACACGTCCCTCCCTCCCTTCGAAGTCCTTCTCATCTTCCCTGCTCCATAACGGCGTGGATCGCGAGGAGTAAAGGTCGGCGACGGCGACGTGTCTTATGTAAATGCCAATGCAATGAGAGTAGGGTACGGTGTTACTAGTACCGACGGCCAGAAAATTCTAGATTCTATTCCGGAAACGTCCATCGCAGTTGGGTTGTCTTGCGTTGCAAGTCATGCAAGCTGCCAAAACCTACAAGCCAAGGCCAAGGCCCGGGGTGGGGCGGGGTGATCATGAGAACCCGCGTATGGACGGGACGCACGTCGCGAGTAGCTGCTCGAGGTGGGGCCCATAGTGGAATCGGTATGGCATGGAGGTGAGGAGGATCTTGAAGCGGCGGAGGTGCCAGCCCGGGTAGCGGCGTTTCTCCATTTCGCAGAAGAAGTAATCCTGTTTGAGGAAACCAAGGCGGATGTTAGTCATTTCGCGAAATATGGGAATGGAAAGGAAGGAATGGACATACAAGATCACTGGCGCCGGCAGTAGGCGCGAGTAGGCATTCGTCTGAATGGGCGGCGACTTCGCGTACGAGTAGCTCGATCCGCGCGAGGTTGGGAAGTTCCCTAGCGAGGAGATCCAGTAACTCCGGGGTAAGCGCGACGCTCCCCAACCTCAAACTCTCAAGTCTATCACCTCGCGGGCGGCGCCTGAACGCCGCGACCACCGCCTCCACATCCGTAAGCGAATGATAGCATCCCGTCAGCACCAGATTCGTAATCGTGCCCCCAAATTGAACTAGGGCTGCGAGGGCTGCGGGAAAGGGGAAAAGCCCGGAGGTGATGTCGAGCGTGCGGAGGTGGGGGACGCGGGCGTCTACGAGAGCGCGGACGAGGTAGGTTGAGAGAGAGCCGGGGTCGGGTGTCAAGCCCGGGCCGGAGTATTGCGTTGCGCGGAGGGCCAGGGCGCGGAGAGTGAGGCTTTGTCTGTTTAGGAACGCTGTTAATCCGGCTGGGTCACCGAGATGGGGTGCCTCGACGGGGATGCCGAGAGTAAGATGGCTGAGGAGAGGGAGGTAGTCTAGAGAGAGAAAAAGAGGTGCGAAGTTAAGCGGTTCCCATGCTTGTATTGTCAGGCGACGAAGAGAGTGGCGGAGACGCGCGATGGCGGGCGCGAGGTGATTTATGAGGATTGAGGCAGGTGAGCAGGGGGAGCAGTGATCGTCGACGCGGATCACGAGATCGAGCTCTTCGATGCTGCGAGGCGCCGAACCAGGTGCGAGGAGACTGACGACATTCTCCAGAGAAATGTCCAGTGCAAGTTTGCGCAGATTTGAGCGAAAGACGGTGGCGAGAAAGGGGACAGGCGACTCTGCGATGGGCTGGAGACCACACCACATTATATGGTAGTCTGTCACGTTAGGTAGTCCCGCAAAGACCTCGAACATGGCCTTGACGATGTCTTCTGCGGTTTTGAACTTGTCGCGTGAGGGATTTGAACGGCATTTTGGATCTAGAAAGTTGTTCGCGAATTCTGTGAGACGTAGCCGTAGTGAACGACGCGAGTGGATGAGATCACGTTCGAGTTCGCGGTCAAGGACCTGCTTGAGAAACACGGGGTATACATGCAGCACGCGCACTCTCTTCGCTACCACAGGATCTCTACACCACAACAGTCAATTGATGATCCATCGATGCAATACAAGCCTCCTTACCTTAGTCTAATAACATTCCTCAACATCCTATCATCCAAAAACGCAAAACTCATCTGACGGTATCTGCAATCCATGGCGATACCATAAAAAGTGCTGTTGACACCGATCAGACCCTCGAGGATGGAAGCAGGGACAAAGTGGGCGACGTTGAGCCATATTTCGTGGGGAAGGTCGTACATGGTGGTAGTAAGAGGGAGAGGGGCACTGTCGAGGGTTGACACTGGGCATGACAGCACTAAAAACCTCGTCCCTCCCTCAACAGACAAGAGCTGTAGCGATTATGTCATCACTGATAAATGCGCAGATGTTCCATCTACGGCCTAGCCCCGGCATCCGAGGACAAGGTCCTGGACAACTGTCATTATTGTTGTCCCGCCACCGTTTAATTGTCCTGATAAGATCCACCCCTCGCAGCAATGTGATATACTTTTTGTTTTCTTGTCATCTTACTCTTGTTCTTGTCTTTTCAGACCCCGACTCAACCCTGACAAAAAACTGTGGCAACGATGATGTCGGCACGTCGGATATCGCGACAATTACATACATAATTGAACCTAAGATGAATATCGATGTATGACTCCCATGCCAGTGCCAACCTTGAATGAATGAAAACAAGCTAATGAATGACATGGACTTGATGTCATCACTTTAACAAGACACACCCAAACCTCTCCCCGTAGCACATCCCACCCGGAACAAACAACCTCGCATCAATAGGCGCACGCACAATTTCGGATATTTTGAGCACCACGGGTCCTGATTTTGAGCGCACACGGTCCCAGAATGCTGTATGTGTGGGGGCAGCCTCGGTTGTAGGTGGGCGCGTCGTAGGCGTAGACGTTGATGTACACGGGGGGCGGCGCGTGTTGCCGATCGAAATACCATTCATCAACGTAGACGTAGACACAGACATGGACACGGGCTTGACGGACATTGTCTCGTTCAACTTCCTGACGTGTCCCTCACTAGGCCCAGACTCGGAGCGGACGCGGAGGTCGATGTGGCGGGGACGAGATTCAAAGCCGTTGCATTGAGTGGGTTTCAGTCCAGCGACTCGGTATCCAGTCATCATCGCGGTGGCGTGCTTGGTATCTAATTTGGGTGATTCTTCTCCCTCGAGATTGTTGACGTTGAGGGGCGAGTGGCCTTCGGGTCGGGGTGCAGGTCGGGGTTGGGATCCATCTTCGGGCCGATATATTGCTGTCAGTGTTCGAGAAAGATTAAAATTGTCGTTGACATTAGTGGTGCGCCCGCCGAAAATGGTTAATGATTTCTGGGCGTGTGCTTGTCCTTTGAGACTTGAAGGGAGTTGTAATTGGCCGACGTGTTCGTGTTCGTGTTCGTGTTGTTGATCTTCATTTCTGAGTTGGCGTTCATCTTCATTTTCTTGTACCCGAGCCCGCTTCGCAGTCCAGAACTCGAATTCGGGGGGCGGATACGAGTCATCTTCTCTACTAGCCAGGAATGTGCGTTTGCGCGGGTTAACAGGGTGTAACGAAGTAGGACTTGCTGCGCTCTGTTGCTGTGCGTGGGCTTGTGCTTGCTGATCGGTTTCGATCTGAGATGGGTCGAAATCATCTGTGGGGCGTGGTGATGAATGCGAAATAGATTGTGATGGTGCAAGAAAGGGAAGACAAGGAGCGTACCATCGAGGATGTACGGGCCGACGGGCATGATGAACTCCTGCTCGATGCATTCCGCTATCCATGCTGCGTGTCGTACCTAGCAATGTGAATGAAGAAAAGACAAGGTAAAGTAAATGCGTAAGTCGCATTTCCATTAATTATGAGCCCCTCTACATATGAGGAGGCCGCGTGCATACCACTAAAGATCGGTATAAGAGCCTGTTGGTCGATCGTCACCACAGCATCATCATAATCAAAGACGTAGTAGTAAGCTTACTTGTCCAGCCACGGGTCATCAAGGCCATAACAAAAGAAGTACTGAGCAGAGTAAAAGTCTTTTTCCGAGTGTGTGAGGGTTCCTCCATTCATCACTATGAGAAAAACCAAAAATGAACAGGTGAACAGCAAGCTCCGAAATGCACACGAAATACGCACCCCATCCCTTCCTGTACAATGCAGGTACAGATGGGCTGAAGCAAGCTATATCAAAACAAAATCAAAGTTAGCACGACGCGTCCACTTCTCCCTTGTCATGTTCACCCATGCCGGAAAACAACATGTCAGGCAGGGGCTAAACGCGCGGCGAACTTCGAAGCAATGGTGGAGCGAGGCTAAGCAGGAACCGTGTGTGTGGCTGTGCACGTTATTAGGCGGATCCAGGTGCACCAAATACCGTGATTTCCCCCGAACGTGGCGACTTGGGCGTGACGACACGACTTGTCTCTCATCCACTATGACCTCCATCACACGCAACCTCCCTTGGTTCATTCGGGACCTTGGGGTCTCTATTGTAGGCCAGGTGAGCATGATTTCTTGTTTCAATGCAAAGGCGCAGGCTTAGATCTTGCTGGTGAAAGGAATGTTACATGTCACTCGTTGAGAATCTGGACATTGGGGATGTTCAGTGTATCAAGTACTCTGTGTCTAAAGGGCTCGGAATTGGTATCGTTGTGGGAGGGTCTATAATGAAAGTACCGCAAGTTCTATTAAGTGAGTTATTTTGTAATGATTACAAGAATTCATTCGACATTTATAATCTACTCTTTCAGTTGTCAACGCTCGCTCAGCGCGCGGCCTCTCGTTCTCCGCGTACGTCCTAGAGACGCTATCCTACGCCATAACTCTCGCGTATTCCTTCCGCAACGACTTCCCTTTCTCCACCTACGGCGAAAATCTTTTCCTAACCCTCCAAAATGCCCTTATCACCCTCCTAATAATCTTCTACGCCCCCACCCGCCCCTCCTCTCCCAGAACAGTCTCGAAATCCACACAAATCCTCACAGAATCACTCGCAATACTAGGAAGCTCAGCAGCACTCACTGTCATACCCCAAGACGCCTTGGCACTCTTACAACTGGCCACACTGCCTTTGTCCCTCTTCTCCAAGCTCCCTCAGATCAGGCAGAACTCCCGTGCTCGCTCGACGGGCCAGCTCTCCGCATTTGCAGTCATTGCGCAAATCGCAGGATGCACGGCGCGGTTGTTCACGACCGCGACAGAAGTAGGCGATTCGCTCGTGGCGGCGGGCTTTGCGCTCGCCCTGCTGCTCAATATCGTGCTCGGTGCACAGCTCTGGATGTACTGGGGCCAAGGCCAGGCCCAGGACGACAAGATCAAAGTCAAGAACGAGTACGAGTACGAGCTCTCGGAGGTTGTGGATGAGAAGGTGCACCAGCCCGTGCCGTGGCAGGCTCCCGAAGCGCAGGCCCAGGTGCACCATCGCGTGGCGACGCCGCCCCCACGCTCGTCTTCTGCTGCCGGGACTAGGAAATGGGCTAGGAAGGTGGATTAATTCATTCGTGCTCTCATGGTGTGTGCAGCGTGTTGATTGGATTTGCCCCTTTCTTTATTTTATATATTTAATCAATTGTCATCGGTCGATCCGTGCATTGCGCTCGCCATCTCAACCATGGGTTGTGTATATGATTCTTCGATCATTTAAAATAATTTAAAATGGGCAGAGGATGTCGGTGACGGACATTGTTTGAGACATAGATTCCTTTCTCAGAAGAAGACACCACGAGGACGACGACAGATACCCCGGACCCACCCCAGCTATACCCAGGTCATCCCTATTTGGTCAAGGTCTCACCCGTTTCCGACCAAACCCCTACCTTATACATTTACGGTCTAATAGGTATGTATTAATATCGGAACCCATGCATTGTACCAACATCAGAAACAATCGAGAATGCTTTTGCTCAGTTATTTCACCCATACTAGTTTGTGGCAATGTTTCCCCGAAGCTCCTTCCATCCAGGTGCTGGTACTATATCCACCGTGGCTCTTTTACTGGAAGAAATAACGGCTCGGGTGTTCAGCTCAAGTGTGGACAATTTGGCGCCTTGGGTGTCTACCGTTGCAATTGAAAGATCAACGACCCCATATACGCTTCCAGGAGAAAAACGCACTCAAAGCCCAAAGCGAGATCAACACCTCGTTCTTCCCATGATGGTTGATTATTCCCTCTGGGACCGGGAAACTCGTCTGTGGGCCTAACGAGGACAGGAACCTATCAAGACCAATTACCCACTCTAACTCATCTGTCAGAACAAAGCTCAAAAACGCACCTCCCGAACTGCCACCCGTTGACGTAGATCAGCACCCTGTGCGGATTCACACTGTCGAGCGTAAGGTCAAACGCAAGCGGCACGTCTGCGTCTTTAGGGAGGTTCAGATCGAACGACGTCCTGTATACTATTACGCCAGGGTTGGAAATGCCATCGTAAGGGGTGCAGACGACCCATTCGGAGGCATCGTAGCCTGGGAGGTGGGCTCCTGGATCGTCAGTTGTTTTAATAAACCGAGGGGAGTATCAAGGTTTACTACGCACCAACGCGCTCGAACCACCACCCGCCCTCATTATACGGCCCCCGTACGTAGTCAGGCGCGTTCTCTCCACCGATGTCTATCGTTCACCGGCGTCAGTACATTCCGAATGAATGAAGAGACAACCTACTCCCAGCGACCCTCCATAAATCGAAATCCTTCCCATCCGCCGACAGGAGCATGTACCCGCGGATGCCGCGAGGAGTCTTGAATTCGTTGTCGATGTTGTCTGTTAACAGAGCGATATTAGAAACATAGCCGTTGAGAATGAGGTGCTTGAGGACGCACAGTCCTGATTCATCCCCGTCGAGTCGTGTATCACAGTCAGCACTTGTATCCGCGTTAGCGATGGTTCACCCAGGGAAGGAGCGTCATACCGTTATCCCCGTCAACAAGCTGCGCATCAGTAAAATTGAATGTGGGGGATAGGATGTCCACTCCGCTCTGGCTGTGTGAGCTTCCTTGTCCTGAGCCTAGGAAGTAAGAGTTCAGGAAGACAGAGTACCCGAAAGAGAAGCCTCTGGTATAGATGAAACAGTTATTTAGAACCATAGGATGCGAGGTCTGTAAGTGGATGTACCCTTGAATCGAGAGTTGTACGCCTGTTGCGTTTCCGGTGAAGTGGCCGCGCCACACCCATTGACCTAATGAAAGGGCGATCCGTTAGAGACACGCTGGGGTTCAAAGAACCATGTGATGTATCATATACCTGCATGGAATCCATATCTATTTGATGGTTAGTAAACCCTTCTTAAGCTTCAGACCTCGATAGGAGATAGACTTACTCGCTCGAGTACAACACGTTCTACAAGAGGCTTCAGACAAATTCTTGTAGGTACTAAATAAGTTCCAACATACCTTCCCAGCCGTTGGCTTCTGTGGCCTCAACGTCGTTGTCTTGTTAGCAATCACCCATCCACTATCGTCATACCCTGACTCTAGTTCCGGCAACGAATCTTTACACTTCCACTCGAGTTCACTCAACACAGGCAGATGCACTGCATCAGCACTCAGATCCTCGGGAAACGCCACAGAGCCCCTCAAGCTCCCGATATCGCTTCTAGATACTCTTATGTTCTTCCCATTCCATGCTACCCCTGTGAAGGCCTCCGGGGCGAACACGTCGATAGTAGTGGTATCGTTCAGGTCGCCCGTTAACTGTAAGATGCCATGTGGGGCGGCGCTGGCGCTGCGCAGGAGATACGGGCCTTTGACAAGCAAGGACGCGACAGCGGGAGAGAGATCGTAATGTGCGTGACCTGTGCCACTGACCGCTAAACGCGGTGCCCAAAATGCGGACGCGGTCTTCTTGTCCGCGAGAATGATACGAGTTTTGCCGAAGTTGATGACTGTGATGTCCAGGGGAGACCCTGAGATGGTAATAGACTGCGCCACTTTGTGAGCGATGGTATCACAGGTTACAGGTTGTATATACCTTGCCATCGGTGGAGGCTCTGATTGAGCTTGAACCCTGTGTCGTTACGAGTGAAGAAGAGGGATTGTCAGCTACAATTTCGATTGTTTGTCCAGCAAGAGCATATGCCACCAGCGTGTCGATCTAACACAAATCAGATTTTGAACGGTGTCTCAACTTTCAGTCACGTACCCCGTCAAATGTCGCCCATGTCATTATCTACAGAACTTGAAAAGATCATAACCAATAAAAGGGGGAGGATGAAGCTTACCTCAGCCGTCGAATACTGGAGTTTGGAGGATCCGAAAGGATAGTTCGAGACAATTATCTTTGACTCCCTTCCAGCCAAAGTCAAAATCCCAGACTTTGGTATGGCGATTTCACCCTCAGTGGTATTGACACGTAGAGTGAAATTTGTATCAGTGATTTTTGCATTAGTGACTTGCCTGACAATGTAAAAATTCGTATCGGTCGAGGGTGAATTTAGGTGAGTCGTGTATATGTCCGCGGAAGTGCTATATGCAGTGCCTTGGCCAATGGTACCATTTCCTATGCGTCCGACGAGCAAGTAATCTGGTGATGCATGGAGGAAGGACGCCTGGAGTTTGAGTTCATCCAGTTTTGGAGTGAGAGTTCTGTCCTCGCGGATGGCCTACAAATGATCAGGCACAGGAATCTTCGAAAACGGTCTCCCAGGACTCACTGCCCCG